>CM041777.1:164100945-164372017 GCA_023374045.1 Limonium bicolor | reverse complement strand
AAATGGTGTAGTATCAGCGATAGACGCTGAGTATGCCGGGCCTGGACCCTAATGGTCACTTGTCATTTTAACCGTCTTATTTTTAGATCGGTTTCATGCTTTACCATTTTACAGTTACATTCAATACTGTAGTAAACATGCATATACTTTAACCATCCACCCAAATATCCATAAACATTCAACCATCCATCCAAATATTCAAACATTCATTTAATATTCCATACAACATTATATATCGAACGTATCGAGTATTAACAATAATGTACCCTGTACATTCGCCGTAGCGTACAGTTTTCGTATTTGATTTACCTTAGCCTTGTAGGCTCCATCCAACCATCAACACACAATAAATATCCACAAGTATAACCAATGAACAACAAGCGAAACAACGAGAATAATAAACAAGTATTAAGTCTCGTCCATGATATTGTTCGCCACTGTATAAGTTTCAATTGTTTTAGTTGTTCAGTTATACCTAGTGACAATGTCTCGTTAAAACGACACGTCTCTAGTTACCCATATATTATGGCGGGTCACCCACGGCAGTAGCCACTCCAACGGTAGAGTCTCCGACCAACGAGCCATTCTAGCTCACGGGAATTTCTTGATACTTACGGACCCGTACGCGGACATCCTGGTATCGTTTTTGTGATCACAGCGCGCACCAAGAGCCACATCCTCTTGGCTTTACTTTCCATTCTTTAATTACTTAATTATACCATCGCATCGCATTACCAAATTTTCTAACACAGCAGACTAAGGTCATTAGTCCAATCCGAGTTTGTAAACTCAGGATCCAGTGTTAGATACGAGAGCGGCGTATAGAAAGGCCAATGCTCCGTACAAAGTCTTGGATAATATATATGTGTTATTATCATAGTGCTACAACGTTTTTCTGACGTTCCTTATTTTCATATAAGATAGCACCATAGCCGCTAGTTCGTTTTTGTAACACCCCCACACAACGACCAACAATCAAGCGACACGCCTAAGTTAGCAGGAGATATCTACGCACAAATGTGATCCTTTAAGAAACAAGGAATTAATAGCACCTACATAGCAAAGTCTCGGGATCTAACTTATATCCCCTGACTCGGTGCAAGGAAAGAAAGGAAAACATGTGGAATGAGAACAAGAAAACAGTACGAAATCTCTTGAATGATCCCATAGTGAGGATCGACGGTATAATATACCTACCCACACTTTGTATTATGTACTTGACTGTTGCTGCTACATTAGCAGCTTGTTGTGATGAGTTACGTGCTTGGTTGCTTATATTGCTGTGCTACTTGCAAGATGTGCTTGGTTGCTTGCTGATATGCTATGCTACCGATGAGTGTGTAAGATATCATGATGTACTGATGTGTGCTTTACTGCTTTATCATAGCATGTAAAATGGACTTAAATATTCGACCAATTAGTCGTGTGGCCCGGTAACATGCGGGCTTCACACGTTCATACTCAGCGTAGTTTGCTGAGTCCTTCACACCAATTTTTTCAGGTCTTGTGCCAGACGATAACGGAGAGTAGGCAAGGGTGACTATCATAGGGGTAGTCCACATGGCAAGACTTTAAGTAGTATGCTTTCTTATGTATGAGTTATGTTGTTTAAGTTGTTAACTAAACTGTAGATGCTCGGTACTTGGGTTGTACTTTATATGTATTTGGATTTCGTTAAGTTGGACTTCCAGTCATTCAGACCGTAACTTGGTGTTAGTAATGTGGTCTGTCAACCACGTGGGTGGTTGGCGTCTGTAGAACCCGAATAGAGTTCGAAACCGCTGCGTAGACTTCTACTGCTAACTTAGGCGTGTCGTTTAATTGTTGGTTGTGATTCGGGGGTGTTATAGAAAGTGGTTCGTTTAATGTTGGGTTTTGAACTCTACTTGGGTGCTACAGACGCCAACCACCCACGTGGTTGACAGTCCTCATTACTAACTCCAAGTTACGGTCTGAATGACTGGAAGTCCAACTTAACGAAATCCCAATACAATATAAAGTACAACACAAGTACCGAGCATCTACAGTTTAGTTAACAACTTAAACAACGTAACTCATACATAAGAAAGCATACTACTTAAGTCTTGCCATGTGGACTACCCCTATGGTAGTCACCCTTGCCTACTCTCCGTTATCGTCTGGCACAAGACCTGAAAAAAAATTGGGTGTAAAGGACTCAGCAAACTACGCTGAGTATGAACGTGTGAAGCCCGCATGTTACCGGGCCACACGACTACTTGGTCGAATATTATTAAGTCAATTTTACATGCTATGTTAAAGCAGTAAAGCACACATTAGTACATCATAATATCATACACACTCATCGGTAGCATAGCAAATCAGCAAGCAACCAAGCACAACTTGCAAGTAGCATAGCAATGTCAATAAGCAACCAAGCACAAAAGCTGCTAATGTAGCAACAACAATCAAGTACATGATACAACGTGTGCGTAGGTATATTATACCGTCGATCCTCGCTATGGGATCATTCAAGAGATTGCGTATTGTTTTCTTGTTCTCATTACATATGTTTTCCTTTCTTCTCTTGCACCGAGTCAGGGGATATAGATTCGATCCCGAGACTTTGTTATGTAGGTGCTATTCATTCCTTGTTTTCTTAAAGGATCACATTTGTGATTTTTCTCTTGTTTGCTTGGTCTCATTACACAAGTTTTCCTCTATTCTCTGGCACCAAGTCAGGGGATATAGATTAGATCCCGAGCTTTTATTATGTAGGTGCTATTCGTTCCTTGTTTCTTTAAGGATTATTTGTGAATTCTTTTATCACCGCACGTTGGAGGACGTCTCCTCCATAGCTAGTCCCCCATTCCCGACACCCAGGGTCGAGGAAGCGGAAGTCACCTTTAGACTCCAGGATAAGCTTCACCAATTTGTCACTCCCCCATTCCCGACACCCAGGGTCAAGGAAGCGGAAGTCACCTCTGGACTCCGGGATGTGCTTCACCAACTTGTCACTCCCCATTCCCGACACCCAGGGTCAAGGAAGCGGAAGTCACCTCTGGACTCCGGGATGTGCTTCACCAACTTGTCACTCCCCCATTCCCGACACCCAGGGTCAAGGAAGCGGAAGTCACCTCTGGACTCCGGGATGTGCTTCACCAAAATATATTCCATCATAGACGGTCGAAGGATCTGATGCAGATACCAACTCCCGATCATCCATACCGCGCGGCCCGAGCTGTTGTCTTCCCGGGTTATTCTCATGTTTCACAGTTGATACTTTTCGTTTCATTATCATTATAATCTCGAACCATAGTGGGTGTCATTAGCGGTCCTCTAAAGTTAGAGAGGATTCGTCTCTTTGTATAGTTCTTTTGTTTTGTTTACGTGGTTCGTCATGTCTCACCAAAGGAGACTTGCTCTTCATTAACATTAATAAATAGACACCATAGTGGGTGTCATTAGCGGTCCTCTAAAGTTAGAGAGGATTCGTCTCTTTGTATAGTTCTTTTGTTTTGTCTACGTGGTTCGTCATGTCTCACCCAAGGAGACTTGCTCTTCATTATGATTAATGAATAGACACCATAGTGGGTGTCATGGTAGTCCTCTATGGATTAGAGAGGAGTTCCCTTATTGAGTTTTCTTTGTTTTCATAGTTCGTAGTAGTTCGTCTCAAGTTCCATAAACGAGAAAGGGACTAAACTACTGTGTGCGCGCGAGTAAAATGCCACAAGGATATATATAACACGCATAAAAGCAAGCCACAAAAAGCAATCCAATTTTCATGCTTTTAGTCTTAGAGTCATTGTCAACAAAGCACAGCACACAAAGCAAACAAGCCGTGTAACACGGCAACATACGAACCACACATGTCCATACCTTTTTCGCTAGTTTGAGTCGTCTCACACTCGGAGTCCCGGTCGGAGCACGCTACGATCCTTAAGACTTTTGGAGTAGTTTTTCCCTGGTTAATTCCTGATGCTCCCTGGGCTGTTTCCGCATCTTTCTTGGAGGTGATTACTCTTGGGTATTAACTTCCAGTCTTGTTGGGGTTTTGATTCAGGACTTGGCTTGCAACTGGCCACGCACAAGAACCTTCGAGAGGTCAAGGAGAAGAGTTTTTGTTCAGCGTTTTCCACACATCCCTCCAGTATGTACGCATGCAAGGTTTATGCGAGGGAGGCGTGAAGAGAAATAGAAAGGCTTGAGCGAGAATCTTTAGGCAACCACGACAGAGGAAAAACAAATGAGGAGGACGATGGGGGTTGGTCGCGAACAACAGAGAGCAGCTTGGAGGTTTCTTGCTGTATATGTCTAGCTAACTGAGTTGACGTGCTCTCAGTTGAGCTTTCATTACTCAGCAAACGAAGAAGTAGCAACTACAGTGTATGTAGAGAATGATTGAAGGCTCAAGAGATGCAGATTGCTCTTGCAAAAACCGTGGTGAGAGTGTTGATGGAGTAGAGGGCTTTCACCGCTGCTGTACCCGAGAATAAACAAGAATGGGGGCATGCATGTTATTGTCGCAGGAAGATGTATCCCTACTGTCTACTGCTACATTTTTTTCTTTGTGTTCTGTCTGTGGCTGTATTGGGAACAAACAAGGGAAGGATTTCTTTCACAAGGCAGACCTGGAAGTATGGTCTTGACAGTTTTTGTTTGTTGTCACAGCAGCACACAACATGGCGTAGGCATCAGTTTACCAAGACAGGAATTGGGTCTGTTTTTTTTTTTTTGCAGCGTAACCAAGGGCAAGGAGTTAAATACAGGGTATTGGGATATCGGTCTCGGGTGACTCAGAATTGTGGGGGGCAACTCTTTCAGAGCTGCTACTGTCGACATTTTTTTCTCTTGGATTCAAGAGTTGTAACAGAGAGGTCTGAGAGGGCGAGGAATTTTGGGAAGGATACTGGCCAAGTTGTCTCAAATTAAGGGAAGTGATGGGCATTGAATAAACAACTTCATCGCTGCTCCAGTATTTGTTTCCTCGGGTCGTTATATATTTTTTGTTCGAATCAGTTCTTCATCAGGGAAGAAGAACGAGGAAGGGAAGCGATGTTGCTACAGAGTACAGAGGTGGGTGATTCACTAGTTTTTCATTTATCCTTGTCGATTCGTTACTATTTTAATTGCCTGTGTTAGATACCGAATATGAGCATAGCTCAACCGGTTAAACATTTAGGGAAAGTACGGGAGGTTTCGGGTTCGAGTCTCCGCGGGAGCGTCTATGCTCCTTTTCCTTTTCTTTTTTTTTATAAGGTATACTCGCTTATTTATATGTAATATCATATAACATACCACGTTATATTTATTATTTATTTGTTACAAGGTTACGCGACGTTATCATTTTTATTACAACGTTACGATATCGTAACGTTACGCCCATGTAGTTTTCGTATTAGTACATATTTAAGTACGCGACTTTATTAGTATGTAACGTCGCCACGCGTTCGGACATATGTATACTAGATTTAATTTTTTAGTACGTTATTTATGTCCGAATTATAAACGCGTTATGATTTTATGCGTTTAATGTTCAGGGGTATTTCAACTTACCCCCCTTAAAAGAGACTTCGTCCCGAAGTCTTACCTCCTTAACTTATATTTTCCACTCCTCGTAATCTTAGGGATCCAGTCCCGCATTCATTATCGCTACCCAAAAGATTAAGTTCATAATTATAATGCTCGGTGCTTCTAAGCACCGTGCACTTCAGTGGCTTCACAAAGTTCTCATAGTAGACCAAGAAGCTAGCAATGGGTTTATAACATGCTAAGGTGCAAGTCAAGGCACACAATGTTCATTCATACAGAGCATATAATACGCTAAAGTGCAAACCATGGCACACAACATTCATTCATACATAGCGTACATAACATTTCCACAAGCAATCCAAACACACAAACCCACCAACCAACCACGAGTGGTTGTAGGAATACATCCTACTAAGTCAACACACATCCAAAACAAAACGCGCTTACCCCCCTTAAAAGAGGGGTACGCCCCCGTACCCTACACTAAGCCGAAACATCGATGAAAAGATAGGGGTACCTAGTTTTCCTTACCGGATTGATTATATGCCATTATGTAAACGCCAGATCGGGTTTTCCCGAGTGTGAGGAGGCTTTCTACCTCTCCAGCGTTTCCCTACGGATTGAAATGGACCCTAACTACGAGCCTCACAAACTAACCCGTAACCCCGTTTCCCAAATTTAGGTTTTCCTATACCCAGTACTCCTCTGTTCCAGTCATCAGAGCGCAACTACGCTCTGATACCACTTTCTGTAACACCCCCACACAACGACCAACAATCAAGCGACGCGCCTAAGTTAGCAGGAGATATCTACGCAGGGTTTTGAACTCTACTCGGGTGCTACAGACGCCAACCACCACGTGGTTGACAGTCCTCATTACTAACTCCAGTTACGGTCTGAATGACTGGAAGTCCAACTTAACGAAATCCCAATACATATAAAGTACAACACAAGTACGAGCATCTACAGTTTAGTTAACAACTTAAAAACGTAACTCATACATAGAAAGCATACTACTTAAAGTCTTGCCATGTGGACTACCCCTATGGTAGTCACCCTTGCCTACTCTCCGTTATCATCTGGCACAGACCTGAAAAAAAATTGGGTGTAAAGGACTCAGCAAACTACGCTGAGTATGAACGTGTGAAGCCCGCATGTTACCGGGCCACACGACTACTTGGTCGAATATATTAAGTCAATTTACATGCTATTAAAGCAGTAAGCACACATTAGTACATCATAATATACACACTCATCGGTAGCATAGCAATATCAGCAAGCAACCAAGCACAACTTGCAAGTAGCATAGCAATGTCAATAAGCAACCAAGCACAAAAGCTGCTAATGTAGCAAACAACAATCAAGTACATGATCAACGTGTGCGTAGGTATATTATACCGTCGATCCTCGCTATGGGATCATTCAAGAGATTGCGTATTGTTTTCTTGTTCTCATTACATATGTTTTCCTTTCTTCTCTTGCACCGAGTCAGGGGATATAGATTCGATCCCGAGACTTTGTTATGTAGGTGCTATTCATTCCTTGTTTTCTTAAAGGATCACATTTGTGATTTTCTCTTGTTTGCTTGGTCTCATTACACAAGTTTTCCTCTATTCTCTGGCACCAAGTCAGGAGATATAGATTAGATCCCGAGCTTTTATTATGTAGGTGCTATTCGTTCCTTGTTTCTTTAAGGATTATTTGTGAATTCTTTTATCACCGCACGTTGGAGGACGTCTCCTCCATAGCTAGTCCCCCATTCCCGACACACCAGGGCGAGGAAGCAGAAGTCACCTTTAGACTCCAGGATAAGCTTCACCCAATTTGTCACTCCCCATTCCCGACACCCAGGGTCAAGGAAGCGGAAGTCACCTCTGGACTCCGGGATGTGCTTCACCAACTTGTCACTCCCCAATTCCCGACACCCAGGGTCAAGGAAGCGGAAGTCACCTCTGGACTCCGGGATGTGCAGTTGAAATACCCCTGAACATTAAACGCATAAAATCATAACGCGTTTATAATTCGGACATAAATAACGTACTAAAAAATTAAATCTAGTATATACATATGTCCGAACGCGTGGCGACGTTACATACTAATAAAGTCGCGTACTTAAATATGTACTAATACGAAAACTACATGGGCGTAACGTTACGATATCGTAACGTTGTAATAAAAATGATAACGTCGCGTAACCTTGTAACAAATAAATAAATAAATATAACGTGGTATGTTATATGATATTACATATATAAATAAGCGAGTATACCTTATAAAAAAAAAGAAAAGGAAAAGGAGCATAGACGCTCCCGCGGAGACTCGAACCCGAAACCTCCCGTACTTTCCCTAAATGTTTAACCGGTTGAGCTATGCTCATATTCGGTATCTAACACAGGCAAATTAAAATTAGTAACGAATCGACAAGGATAAATGAAAAACTAGTGAATCGCCCGCACCTCTGTACTCTGTAGCAACATCGCTTCCTCGTTCTTCTTCCCTGATGAAGAACTGATTCGAACAAAAAATATATAACGACCCGAGGAAAAAATACTGGAGCATGGATGGAAGTTGTTTATTCAAATGCCCATCACTTCCCTTAATTTGAGACAACTTGGCCAGTATCCTTCCCAAAATTCCTCGCCCTCTCAGCCTCTCTGTACAACTCTTGAATCCAAGAGAAAAAAAATGTCGACAGTAGCAGCTCTGAAAGAGTTGCCCCCACGACAATTCTGAGTCACCCGAGACCGATATCCCAATACCCTGTATTTAACTCCTTGCCCTTGGTTACGCTGCAAAAAAAAAAAAAAACAGACCCAAATTCCTGTCTTGGTAAATGATGCCTACGCCATGTGTGTGCTGCTGTGACAACAAACAAAAACTGTCAAGACCATACTTCCAGGTCTGCCTTGTGAAAGAAATCCTTCCCTTGTTTGTTCCCAATACAGCCACAGACAGAACACAAAGAAAAAAATGTAGCAGTAGACAGTAGGGATACATCTTCCTGCGACAATAACATGCATGCCCCCATTCTGTTATTCTCGGGTACAGCAGCGGTGAAAGCCCTCTACTCCATCAAACACTCTCACCACGGTTTTTGCAAGAGCAATCTGCATCTCTTGAGCCTTCAATCATTCTCTACATACACTGTAGTTGCTACTTCTTCGTTTGCTGAGTAATGAAAGCTCAACTGAGAGCACGTCAACTCAGTTAGCTAGAAACATATACAGCAAGAAACCTCCAAGCTGCTCTCTGTTGTTCGCGACCAACCCCCATCGTCCTCCTCATTTGTTTTTCCTCTGTCGTGGTTGCCTAAAGATCTCGCTCAAGCCTTTCTATTTCTCTTCACGCCTCCCTCGCATAAACCTTGCATGCGTACATACTGGAGGGATGTGTGGAAAACGCTGAACAAAAACTCTTCTCCTTGACCTCTCGAAGGTTCTTGTGCGTGGCCAGTTGCAAGCCAAGTCCTGAATCAAAACCCCAACAAGACTGGAAGTTAATACCCAAGAGTAATCACCTCCAAGAAAGATGCGGAAACAGCCCAGGGAGCATCAGGAATTAACCAGGGAAAAACTACTCCAAAAGTCTTAAGGATCGTAGCGTGCTCCGACCGGGACTCCGAGTGTGAGACGACTCAAACTAGCGAAAAAGGTATGGACATGTGTGGTTCGTATGTTGCCGTGTTACACGGCTTGTTTGCTTTGTGTGCTGTGTGCTTTGTGTGACAATGACTCTAAGACTAAAAAGCATGAAAATTGGATTGCTTTTTGTGGCTTGCTTTTATGCGTGTTATATATATCCTTGTGGCATTTTACTCGCGCGCACACAGTAGTTTAGTCCCTTTCTCGTTTATGGAACTTGAGACGAACTACTACGAACTATGAAAACAAAGAAAACTCAATAAGGGGAACTCCTCTCTAATCCATAGAGGACTACCATGACACCCACTATGGTGTCTATTCATTAATCATAATGAAGAGCAAGTCTCCTTGGGTGAGACATGACGAACCACGTAGACAAAACAAAAGAACTATACAAAGAGACGAATCCTCTCTAACTTTAGAGGACGCTAATGACACCCACTATGGTGTCTATTTATTAATGTTAATGAAGAGCAAGTCTCCTTTTGTGGTGAGACATGACGAACCACGTAAACAAACAAAAGAACTATACAAGAGACGAATCCTCTCTAACTTTAGAGGACCGCTAATGACACCCACTATGTGTCGAGATATAATGATAATGAAACGAAAAGTATCAACTGTGAAACATGAGAAAACCCGGGAAGACAACAGCTCGGGCCGCGCGGTATGGATGATCGGGAGTTGGTATCTGCATCAGATCCTTCGACCGTCTATGATGGAATATATTTGGTGAAGCACATCCCGGAGTCCAGAGGTGACTTCCGCTTCCTTGACCCTGGGTGTCGGGAATGGGGGAGTGACAAGGGTGAAGCACATCCCGGAGTCCAGAGGTGACTTCCGCTTCCTTGACCCTGGGTGTCGGGAATGGGGGAGTGACAAGTGGTGAAGCACATCCGGAGTCCAGAGGTGACTTCCGCTTCCTTGACCCTGGGTGTCGGGAATGGGGGAGTGACAAATTGGTGAAGCTTATCCTGGAGTCTAAAGGTGACTTCCGCTTCCTCGACCCTGGTGTCGGGAATGGGGGACTAGCTATGGAGGAGACGTCCTCCAACGTGCGGTGATAAAAGAATTCACAAATAATCCTTAAAGAAACAAGGAACATAGCACCTACATAATAAAAGCTCGGGATCTAATCTATATCCCCTGACTGGTGCCAGAGAATAGAGGAAAACTTGTGTAATGAGACCAAGCAAACAAGAGAAAAATCACAAATGTGATCCTTTAAGAAAACAAGGAATGAATAGCACCTACATAACAAAGTCTCGGGATCGAATCTATATCCCCTGACTCGGTGCAAGAGAAGAAAGGAAAAACTGTAATGAGAACAAGAAAACATACGCAATCTCTTGAATGATCCCATAGCGAGGATCGACGGTATAATATACCTACGCACACGTTGTATCATGTACTTGATTGTTGTTGCTACATTAGCAGCTTTTGTGCTTGGTTGCTTATTGACATTGCTATGCTACTTGCAAGTTGTGCTTGGTTGCTTGCTGATATTGCTATGCTACCGATGAGTGTGTATATATTATGATGTACTAATGTGTGCTTTACTGCTTTAACATAGCATGTAAAATTGACTTAATAATATTCGACCAAGTAGTCGTGTGGCCCGGTAACATGCGGTTCCAAGCACAACTTTCTTCGAACTGAGATGCAGATTGCTCTTGCAAAAACCGTGGTGAGAGTGTTGATGGAGTAGAGGGCTTTCACCGCTGCTGTACCCGAGAATAAAAAGAATGGGGGCATGCATGTTATTGTCGCAGGAAGATGTATCCCTACTGTCTACTGCTACATTTTTTTTCTTGTGTTCTGTGTGGCTGTATTGGGAACAAACAAGGGAAGGATTTCTTTCACAAGGCAGACCTGGAAGTATGGTCTTGACAGTTTTTGTTTGTTGTCACAGCAGCACACACACATGGCGTAGGCATCAGTTTACCAAGACAGGAATTTGGGTCTGTTTTTTTTTTTTTTTTTTGCAGCGTAACCAAGGGCAAGAGTTAAATACAGGGTATTGGGATATCGTCTCGGGTGACTCAGAATTGTCGTGGGGGCAACTCTTTCAGAGCTGCTCTACTGTCGACATTTTTTTTCTCTTGGATTCATTCAAGAGTTGTACAGAGAGGCTGAGAGGGCGAGGAATTTTGGGAAGGACTGGCCAGTTGTCTCAAATTAAGGGAAGTGATGGGCATTTGAATAAACAAACTTCCATCGCCTGCTCCAGTATTTGTTTCCTCGGGTCGTTATATATTTTTTGTTCGAATCAGTTCTTTCAAGAAGGAAGAAGAACGAGGAAGCGATGTTGCTACAGAGTACAGAGGTGCGGGTGATTCACTAGTTTTTCATTTATTCCTTGTCGATTCGTTACTAATTTTAATTTGCCTGTTAGATACCGAATATGAGCATAGCTCAACCGGTTAAACATTTGGGAAAGTACGGGAGGTTTCGGGTTCGAGTATCCGCGGAGCGCTATGCTCCTTTCTTTTTCTTTTTTTTTATAAGGTATACTCGCTTATTTAATATGTAATATCATATAACATACCACGTTATATTTATTTATTTATTTGTTACAAGGTTACGCGACGTTATTTTTATTAAACGTTACGATATCGTAACGTTACGCCCATGTAGTTTCGTATTAGTACATATTTAAGTACGCGACTTTTAGTATGTAACGTCGCCACGCGTTCGGACATATGTATATACTAGATTTAATTTTTAGTACGGTTTATGTCCGAATTATAAACGCGTTATGATTTTATGCGTTTAATGTTCAGGGGTATTTCAGTTTTATATATATTGGTTCATATATACGAACCGATACTGTTAACTCAACAACAGTAAATAATAAGCAGCAGTAAATATACAATTCATGCATATTAATTATCACATTCAGACAAACAATCTTATTACAGACACAGAAGTCTGAACTGAGGAAGCCCTCAGAGACAATCAGAGACACATAACAACATACAAGTTATATCAACCAAATCCGAGCCAAGGAGCAACCTTAGGACAACTCGGATCAAACCCCTTTACTACCGTTCACTCTGACTGTATTACGGTGGAGTATGATCAGCAAGATCCTACGCTCCGTGTAGTCCGTTAGCTCGTCAAGCGTCCTTGTCAGAAGTATACTCTAAACGGTAATAAAACTATAAGTCAGTCTCCATGACTAACTACATCCGGTATTTCCGAATAATAAGTAACCCCGACAGTTCACCCCTGTTTTCTACAGTTGTTCGTACGGGTTTTTCTAAAACAGTGGCTTTGTTACTTAAAACGCGTACGTCAAACTATTTCAATTGTTAAGTTTAATTCCTTGTATTTCTTTAATCTTATCCACATCTAGTTTAGGTGCGTAACCTATAGTTGCATGTATGCATGCATGATTATATTATATTATATTCTTTTTCTTATTGTATCATTTATTTTATTGTATGCTCTTTCGTATTGTTTTATTTTCCCACCATCCTTTATAATTCGACATGTTGTATAATCCCTTTATCTTTAGCAAATAATATTTGCTTCCAAACTCATAACTTATAGTTCGTAACTATATTTTTTTTTAATAACCACCACCATTAAATCATAGGATTTCCCACCAAAATATATATCCACCTTATATACATTACTCTTGTGTATGTATATTTACCACGTAGGTAACTTCCATGAGTTTAATAAACTCTTATATTTTATGTTACTTTTTATCATCTTTTATTAGATGATTATTCCCATTAGTTGTATCATATTGTACAACTTATTTAAGATTGTTATCCAATATTATGTAACATTTTATGTTGTATAATTACAACTCCTAAGGTTTATTCCATAAAACCTTAGTTTATAAATCTCATTTATTATAGTTTGTCACATTATTTTATGTGAGTACCCTTCCTTATAAATTCCATCTAAACCATATCATTGTCATAACATTTATAACATTATAGACCTTAGTCTAAAATTTATCTCTCAACTCTTTTTAACTCAGTATAGCCCTTAACTTAATTTAAATTCCGTTTTGACCACATAACATTATGTAATGTTATACCACATACTAATACCATACGATGTGATATTTTATTCCCTTTAACTTATAACCTATGTTCTTTATACAAACTATTTATTATTGCCTCTTAGGCACCATAAGAAAATTTATTCTTTTCCATAAACCATAGTTTCCTTAATTTACAAAATCACCCCTTCTTTTTACCATGTATATATACCATTTAATATAACATTTCTATCTTATAAAAGAGTATAACATATGGTTATTTTTTTGTAAATTTCGAACAGCCCTTGTGCTATTCTATAATTGCCATTTGGCCCTATTTATAACATATAGTCTTACCACATCATTAAAACCATATCTTATACACATATCTTAATAAATTCTCTTAATAATTCTTAAAATCTCCAAATTCCACCAAAGGGTTATAAATATCCTTATTAACCCATATATTTTCGATATTTACATTCCACCATCTATTTTTCTCCAAAGTGTCATAATGACATTATAACTATATATTATACATATATAGTTCATTTTAATTCCAAAATCCATCAAATAAATTCCTAAAAATTCCTAATAGCCCATGGGTGTTTAAAAATACCATTGTACACCCTTTATTTTTGGTAATAAATATTTACCACATATGTTATAAAAATATTACCATAAAATACATAACTTATTAAAAACCTTAAATAAGTTATCTAACTTATTATTTTGGTCAAAACCTAGCATATGGTCAAGGTTGACCTCCTTAATATTTCCTTGACACAACAATTTCTTATATTTACGGTTTTAACACTTAAGTTTCCAAATTCACCATTTAACCCCAAAACTTTATAAAATCTTATAAACTTTATTTTAACTCCTTTTTAACTCTAATTTTCGGCCTTATTATTCTAAAGCCCATAAATTTAATTTAATTACACCTAAGACCCCATTTCATTTCGGTAATAATTATATATCACCTAAACTTAAATAAAAGCTTGTAAATGCATAAATAAAATGGCCTAAAATACATGGCCTTATTACAAACATTGGCTTGCAAAATAAATTACACATAAATGTCCCAAAATACATATAAATTTTCGGCCTCACCATAGATTCTTTGTTTAATTACCAAACTTCCACATAATGTCTTAAATTTGACATTATGCTTGTTTAATTAGTTATAAATATTTTAAACCATTCCTTAAACATTTTAAGGTCAAATAAGACCTTGTTTTTCTCCTTCACTCACGGCAATTATACACACACTTAAATTTGTGTTAATGTATCAAGTTAAGGTTTTAAGTGTTTATACCTTGATTTAGCTTAGGTAAAGCCTTGTTTGGTTCGGCCACCTTGAGTAGGAATTCTCCACAGCTTGTTAACAAGTTTTCAAACAGAAACAAGGCCTAGTTAGTCTCAAAGCAAGATCTAACCATAAGGAGTAATAGTAATTAATGTAAGATTTAAGGCAAAAATTACCTTAAGAATGCAAGGAAAGTTCTAAGTGGTTTCGACCTGAAGCAAACACACCACAAGGTGTTAGATCCACCATATTGACATAGGAAATAGTTAGATCTCGAATTGCTACTTTGTTATTAAGTTTTACCTTGGAAAAATGCCTAAAAAGAGAGTATTTCTCTTGGATCTCGGCCATCCTTGCTCCAAATTGCTAGCCAACAGATCCCACATGAAAAGGAGAAGAAGATGAGGCTATTGCGAAATTTCACAACCAAACTCGAAAGGAATCAAAAGTTATGAGCTTAAAGCACATTTTTACCTTAAATGTAGATTTGAACAACCTTGGTCCCTCTACTGGTCTCAACTGAGTTTAGCTTGTTCTAACCTTAGAACACTGAGAATAAGCCAGAGGAATTGTTGAGCCACGAAATTTAGGTGTTGGTGGTGAAGAGATGAAGAAAAAGAGCTAAAAATGACTAAAAATGACATTAAAACACTTACATTAGGGACTTAAGAGCTAGGTCTGCCTTCCATGCTCAATAACAGACCTTGAGAGCTTCAATGGAAGGGAGGAGCTCAGCTGGGCAGAAGGGAATCGTACAAGGAGGAAGGAAAGAGCTAGGTAAGGTTTGAAATAATTGAAAAAGTAAGAAAAGTAAGCTTTTTACTATTCTTGTTTGTATTAGGTAGCATTATTGTCAATCAATGACTTATGCTGTCTCCCCACCTCCATGCCAGCCGATTTCCACAAGGGTAAATGGGTCATTAGCTGCCCATTGACCAAACTTGGTCATTTTGACTCATGCGGGCCCCACTTCAGGGTTTTATTAATATTTAATATTTAAATTTGTAAAAATCTGTAAACTTTGGAATTAAATTCCTAATATCATATAATATGATTTTATTATATTTAAAGGTAATTATAACTTTTAGCCCTTTAAAACTAATTTAAAAGACAATTTCACAAAAACGTGCTTTAAGGAGTTTTAGCGCACATTTTGTGTTGCCTGGTGTTTCTGAGCTCTGTTTTCTTCGACAACGGTCTTGTGTGTTCCTTACATGATATTTGATCATGTAATTAAATTTTATATCATTTAGAGGTCATTAGACCTTTAAGGTTTCTTAGAGCACATTTTTGCCCTTTTTGACCTTGAAGCATGAAAGTGCTTTTTCTTTGTGTTGGAGTGTTGCCCAACAATTAATATGTTTAATATTATGTAATAGACTTAGGACAAATTTTTAGGTCCTACATAGTTCATTGGGTATTTATTTACCCTTAACAGTTAAAGGGTGCAACATCTTGTTGTGTTGACCACTGTTGTTCTCAGTTGACTTTTAAGGCATGTTTAAGCCTTAATTAATATGATTTGATTTAATCCGTGTTTAATAAGTTTGGGGTATTTCAGTTACGCCATTACATCTGGCTCGAACTCATTTGTATGTTCTGTTTACCCCGCCTTGCGGTTATGTATATCTTGACTATCCCGTTTAGGGTTGTAATGTCTCCCGTTATTGGTAGATCATTAGTACCACTCCTTACCTTCTTGGTCAGGTCGGTATTCTCATTAGTGAGGTGGTATACTTTGGGAATTCTATCCCGTTTATCGACGTTAATATGTTCATTCTAGGCATTCGCCGTATTGCTTACGCTGGTATTCATTCCAGTTACCATTATGATTTCTGAGACATATCCAATGTCTATACTTAATATTTTGTGCTTCTCGCACTTATTAACGCTACCTATTTAGGTCCGTCGTCTTACCATGTTCCTCTCCTTTAGCTTGTAAGCTTTTCTATGTTCTTCAGTCATTCGAGGTGTCCAACTGTCTTGGTTTGAGTTGGCTGTTTCGTCCATAGTGTGGAGTGGGCTACTTCCCGTGTACCGTACTCTACTTGTATACATACATGGAGTATCTTATTGATACGTTACCACTTACCCGACCAACTCGCAATTGGTCTGTCAGGCCCGCAAGCTCCTTTGGAGTGCGGTCGTTCCATGTCACGTTTAGTACACCGTAGTGTCGGTCACACGCCTAGGTGAAGTATTCTATTGCCAACTCCTCTTATATCATCCTATGATAACTTACCGAGGTTCTCTGGTTTAGTTTTTAGAATCTGGGGGTTTTTGAAAAATTCTTTGTTTGAATGAAAAATTTGAGTTTTGAAAGTAAATTCTCCATGGCATTCCAATGCCGACTGCTCCTTACCGAGTCCAGCTTCTCGCTGTCTGGTATGTTCTTTATACAATGATCAGGCCGTTAGGCCCTTTCAAGGTTTCATTTCAGAATTCTTAAGGTTTGAGTTGCTATATTGGCTTCGTTCGATTGGTACTTTGCTAAGTACTGGTAGCTTGTCAAAGCTCCTCTAAACAGTCTCGCTTTTACTGCACTTGCCGAGGCAAGTGCGCGGTACAGACGGTTTTTTTGGATAACTCGTACCGACTCCGATATTGTTCACAATATATTTGGTAGCCTTATCGGCTCTTCCTTGATCCTTTAGTTGGATAACTGCTCCTTAGAGCTGCTTCTCATTCATCTTGACATGACTGTCATTCATTTAGGTGCTTCTCCACTCTTGGAGTTCCTTATTTACTTGGTTTATGTTCTACCTCGTTGCTCGTCCCACGTCTTTACTGTGGTTACCGAGGGTTAAGTCATTCAAGCACTACTGCTGTAGTCCTATTCGGGTGTATCCCGTAGTTATGCTTGTAGCTGTCTAAGCTGTGCCCGTTAGGTATTGCGACCTCTTGGGTGTGGCAGGGTGGGTGTATCTACTCCTGATTAGATTCTTAGTCGGTTATTATACCGTTTGTGGTATTATTCCACTATGGCGGTCTGTAGACTTGTGTCCCAGTTTTGTAGTTTCTCATTAATCCGCCTTCTTGCACGGTTGGTGCTTCCTTATTGCTGCTGCTCGGCCAGCTGGGTTCTCGCGACTACTAAGCATGTCGCCCCAAGCTGCCACAGGTTCTGGTCTCCTCGGATTAGGATTCCTCGATCTCCCGCCACTAGGTGCGGTTTTTATCGTTACAGCGGGATCCGTCTCCGGGAATTCTGGTTCTCGGGATCTACCACATGATAGGTTCTGATTCATATTGAAGTATTATATAACTGCCAGATCGGGTTTCCCCGTTCTCTAGCGTTCTTTCCCGAGCTTTTAATACGGGGGTTGTGGAGGGCGGGTTTGGTATTGTAGGTATCCAGAACATACTGGAAGTTCCTATCTAGCGCATCTCTCACGCTACCACTCAACCCTTAGCCCTAAGTCTCTAATTCCTAACTCGGTATTTCCTAAGCTCAGTATTTCCAGTCATCAGAGCGATACTTCGCTCTGATACCATTTTTGTAACACCCCAACCGTTAATCTCGTCATTACCTCTTAACCGTTACTAATTACCCCTACTCACGCAGCGGAACTCTAATTACAGAGGGGTGTGAACAACGCCGTTAGCCACCCATGTGGCTAACCAGGCCTTTCTTACATACCGTAACGGTCTGATGAACTGGATCAACCGAGTACTTCATACAAATACAATACTCAATTCATTTCTTTACTATACCGAGTCTACAATATACGGATGCCGATAACATACTCGGACTTACACCTCAGTCAAAGTCAAATGCTAAGTAATTACAATCTAACTACCCATGCTACACAGCAGTCCCCGTCCTACTCTCTCGAACGGTGGTCAGCTTCAAGTACCTGCACACTAAAAACGTTCCCCCTAGGGGGTCAGCTTACGCTGAATATGAATTTCGCATATACCGCGTGCTAACCGCGGTACGCCGACTACTTTGGGTCGGATATACATGGAGTTCATTTTAATCAAACAACATGCATCATAGCAATACAATATGTATGTATATTACACAAGGAGTCTACATCCAACCACGGAATACAACTCCTAACTAACAGAACAAGGTTGTTAGTTGTAGCTGTTTACTCTTAGGCCTTGAGGGTTATACCTCACTATGCCTTGTTTACTTATTCAATACTCACCCACTCTCTCGGGTTACTCATAATTTTACTCGCCCGTTCTCTGGGTTACTTATTCTTATACTTACCCATTCTCTCGGGTCGCTCGTACATATACTCACCCCTTTCTCTGGGTTATTTATACTCATTATCTCACCCACACTCTTGGGTTATTAATACTCAAGCTCTTGTAGATTCTCGAGACACTACAGGTCTCCTACGTCACGCTTGTTACTCTTAATACATACTTAAGCCAAAACTCATGGCTCTCGAGCATAGTCTTACTTCCCCGGTTTCGACCCTACTCTGGGTCTAGCATGGTGGGAAGGTTCAACTAGCTCCCGGAACTCTCTCTTAGTTCCTATCTCTTTTTACATAGGTCCGACTACTCTCGGACTACTCGCATTCCCATACACTCCTCTCTCGGAGTTATAATAATATTACGTATGTTAGTCTAGAAGCATCACTCTTGATGTTTCTAATGACTTTAGGAACATTCCTCAAGTTCGGTTAATCTCAGGTTTTAAGAGTTACCCTTACATTTCATTTACTCATACTTTCGGTTATTTTCTTATACCGGGTAATATCCTCATATAGGAGGTCGACCGTGTCTCAAGGGAGATACATAGTCCCTTAGGTCTCTTTTACTTTTCTTATAAGTTCACATCCTGGACTATCTTCAAACCTCTCGATGGAGGTTCATTTATCTCTCCACTCCTATTAATTTCGTGGATTGTTTCAATAAGGTATTCTAACCGTTATCGGGTATTTACTCAACCCGTACCTCTCCTCACATTCTAGGAGTTCGTATGTTTGTGTTATCGTTACACTTTAATCGATAGTTTGTGTGTGTTTGCATACTTCCATCGGTTTATGAGACTACCCGATCTACGGGTTATTAGTCAATCGATACTCACTATGAGTCGGTCTATGCACTATGTTAGACCACACCGGCATACAAGTATGTTAGCTCATTCAACATACATCAAGGCATACACAATCAAATAAGGGATTATTTCCATGCTTTAATCTTGATTAAGCCGGCAAACAACACAAATCAGAGTAACTCGGTTAGCATACGGGGCATGAGAAAATCATACCTTTCACCGGGGTTTTTACTTTTACCGTGTCATCTCACCATGCTTGGTTCACACACGATCCACTGATAACATTCAAATGTTTTATTAACATCAAATCATTACGGTATGTAAAACTGATACTCCCGTACTTAACCCCGTCATCCCGTTTAACTTAGTTTTACTCATGTGTTCTTAAACTCAAACTTCCTCATTCACTTATCAAACTTGTTTACACTCCTAATGACCTTTAAACATCATTATTCATGTCCTAATTACCTTATATTATCATTACCATTCAATTCCCCATCATTAGAATGCAAGAAAACACATTCTGTTACATTTCTGGCCTGGTCCGGGTTTGTGTCCGGGGTTACAAACCCGGACCAAACACTGGAATCAGTTTCTGTCGTATTTTTCATGTGGTCCGGGTTTGTGTCCGGGTTTACAAACCCGGACCATCCCCTGGGATGACCTTCTGCCATGTTTTGCTATGGTCCGGGTTTGCGTTCCGATTGCAAACCGGACAACCCCTGGAACTGTCAAAATTTGCAGTTTTTCACCAGTTTTCAACCCCTAAATCACCTCTAATTATTTCCTAATCATTCCATAAGTTTTTCCACATGTTTAATCATCATACAACATGCTCTAAACCTCTTCAAAACATTGGTTTATTCCTTACTTAAGTTCTTGCTCAATCTCACACTTTTTCATTCTCATTTTACACTAATGCACACTTGTGCATTTCTAACTTCTCCTCAACACTTGCATTATGTTCTCTTTCATTTTGACCATTCCTTATCTTCCAAGACAATGCACAACTCATACCAAGTTCCAAGACTCACTCTTAAAGCCTTAAATCTTCTTTGTTTTCTAAAAAACTCCTAAGGCACTAAACCACTCTTTTGCTACAGATTTTTGCATCATTCTCCTCCCTTGACAAGCCTTCCAAAGTGGTTAACTAACTCAAATAAGTCTCCATCCACACCTAGTTTCTCTAGGTTATTCCTCACACCCAACAATGCTCAAACCACTCAAATTTCTACACAAATTTTGCCATAACTTGGCTACTTTTCTAACTTTGCCCAAAACTCATTTCCTCATTAAATTCATCCTAGACTAGCCAAACCACAAGGGTTCTATCAGCACACATATAAATCCATCAATACTCATCAAACTCTACAAATTCAACACAATTTATAAACCATAAAGTGCATAACTCTTAGGCTCTTACATCAAGCATTATTTCACAAATGTTTTCTCACTTGCGTTATCACAATACAAGCACATTCTTACACTCAAGTGGGGTTCATTATTCATTAACCCTTCCCAAATCCTAAAACATATAGGACCACACTAAAATAAGTTTCTTACCTTAAATTTTCACATATTCCTCCTTTGCTCTCCTTCTTTCTCCTCTCTTGATTTTCAGTCAAATTGGTCAATACCCTTGTCAACCTCCAAGTAAATACCGAAATGGGGGTTTAGACACAACTCAATTCACCTAAGCTTATTAATTAAGCTAAGAGGCAAGGGAAGTGCTTAAAGCACAAAAATGAAGATTTACCTTGAAACTTTTGGATGGCCTTTTAGTCATGAATCAAAGAATGACTCCCCATGAGCTTTTGAAGCTTGAATGTGGCTCATTCAAGGAAGGAAAAACAAGGGAAATTGGGGAGTCAAAAACCGGCCACCAAAGAATAAAGGAAATGATGAAATTTTGTGGTTTTTCTTACCTTAAACCAACAAGGAGACTCCAAGCTCCAAAAAGATGTGGTTTATTCTTCAAATGCCCAAAACCCATGAAAATGAAACTCCTCCATTTGAAATTCCGAAAAGATAGGACGATAGGGCTTGAGGAGCGGAGTTCAATATATAATTTATTTCGAATTTGGAGCTTAAATGAGACTTGGGCATGAGGTGGAAGTGAAGTTGCCATTGGAGCCCTTTGTTGCAGCTTGAAATCGTCCAAGCAAGGAAGGGAGGGGAGCATACTGATGAGAGAGATGAGGGAGTTCAGATGTGAAGAAGGAAATGAGGAAAGAGAAGGAGAAAAGGTGAGTAGGTAACTTTTTCACTATTCCCCTTTTTGACTTTTCAACTCTTCTTTTCTTTGTTAATTAGCTAATAGAGAGGGCTGACTAGTCTAATAAAAACCGGCCCCACACACTATTTAAACTAGAGCGTTTTTCGTTTTCTTACAGAAAACGCTCTATTTTACCCGGTTTGGCACTATTCACTAACCGGGCCCGTTTTTCGGATTTTTCTCGTTTCTTTATTTTTAATGGCTATTAAGCTTCCATTAATACTTAATTAGTTATATAATCAACTATAATTTTTACGGGTCCATTTGACCACTTAAAGTCACATTTTCGGGTTTTCTCGAAAAACGTGCTTTAAAAACTCCGTTATCGTTTTAATCCATTATTTGGATTCGTTTTCTTCGGGAAATCACTCCCGTATTCTAATAGGCTAACTAGCCTTAGGAATCCATCTCGGACCCTAACGAGATCATATATCTCTTATTTTCATTAATGCGCATTTTAGCGTTTTCGTTTTCAAGCGTTTTCTCTTTACTTTTGGTTTTATTTTCTTTACCAATGCTCTTTAGGCACCATTAGGCCTTTAATAGTCATATTAGAGTAATTTAATCACCATTTTTAGATCCGGGGTATTAAAATCTACCCCCCTTAGGAACTTTGTCCTCAAAGTTGATGAATCTAGATGGTTACTCTCAGGGGCGTACTATGCCAAGGTTATAATACATGTATAACCTTACAAACTCCACAAGTCAGTCACATTTCCTACTACACATACCACACACATATCACAGCATGTATAGCAATCGAAAATACTCTTTTTACTCTCTCCATGGAATCGGTCCGAAGACAAGAAGGCACAACAGTCCTCGATCCCATATTTGAGTAAAACACTACTGATCCCTCAGGTACCGGTCACGTTGAACACTTACTCTTTCTGGTTCACGGCCGTTTCATGACAAATGGGCACTTACTCTCTCTGGTCCACGGTCCCTTCGGTTCTGATCAAAACGTTACATATATACATATCCTCAAGCACTCTGGTTGACTCACTCAACACAGGAACATCTCAGGGTACTCTCCCCGTCCCGCTGCCTTTGGAAAAATCACACACTGACACCGCCCCAACCGGTCACTTAGGACCGCCGCACGTACGGTGCAATGGTTTCAAAACTAATACACGCCCACCGTTCTACCGGTCATCAAGACTTAAGGCTCAGCCATCGGCGGGTGATAGCGGTTTCAAAACCAGTTTTCATTTCCATCTTCATACTTGAAGAAAATTCTTTTTCAAAATCTGTTTGAAAATTCTTTTTAAAACATCACACAACTCCAAATCCGGTTTATGGTAGTTGTATCCTTCCTTAGCGTGATTACTTGTGACCACTTATAGGGAGCTTCAGGAATCACCCAACCCCGATGTGATCAGCATCAGTGTTGAACTATCCTTCCACCCCAATTTGTGTTCGGTTTCCCTTGATCGCTAGCAGACCAAGTTCCACCTCCCACATCAGTTTCAAACAAACAGATAGTCAAACATTTTCGTTTTCTATCTTTTACTCTTTCTAGTCGTATTAATAACACAATTCATTTCAACTTACCTCTAAACCATAGACTTAGGTCATCCGTCATTCTCATCGTTTCACTACTTTACCTAGGTATTCCATACTTATGGCCTCTTTTCCTCAAATTGTTACTCAATTTAAAACATAAAACATACAACTCCAAAGGATGGAACTCACTCCATCAATCATTCTCAAATAAAATTACCTAGGAAAACTCACTTCCTACTAGGTTATACATCGGTTTCATACCGACCCATACTCATTATGTCTCATGTCTAATCTCACTAGACATATACTATAGGGATTCTCATTCCCCAGGAGTTTCTCCACTCCTCTTTTCATATTTATTATATACTCGTTACTTGCATCTCTCATGCACAATACTCATACTTACACAATGAATGGGTACACATGTTTATGTAACATGAGTTCCAAACATAAAAACAATTTTCTTTGTGCTATGCACATAGTAGTTTACGCATCTATACGTAAGACATACTCTAAGCGGTTTCTCGCCCTACCCCCCTTAAAAGGGGTTACGCCCGCGTAACAGACCATATGTTATCACTGAACATTGGTTCACTAATTCGGGTATTATGAAGTGTTTTAACTTCAATGCGGTTAATTGACTCATAACCAGGTTCGGTTCTAGCCTTTAAGGCTTCAGGCGTTTAGGATTAGCCAATTACTCACAATCCCAAGGTATTCTTAACCTGTTAATTACGGCCCACTAGCTTTTGCTGCGCGACCTGATAGCTAGAGCTTAACTCGCCCTTTTGTATTCTTAATATATTATCCACTCCCTTTTATCCCTTTTTGACTTGGAATTAAAGGTTTCTCAATCGTCGCTAGGTATCTCTTACCGTATGCGAATTCGATGAGTTATAGGTTTTCTCTCCAGCTCTTGGAAATCTATTTCGTATAACACTGTATACCTTCGTGATTATTCACTTACTTTTCCCGACTTGTTGTCGGTTGAGGTCAAGCTACTACTTAGTATGTAGTGCTTCCTCGATTAACAATGGTTCTTGGATTATGTTTGTTTGCTTGTATCTGTACAAGAATTCTTCATTCATTCTATTTCGTATTCATCATCCATCGGTCCTGGGACCCGTGGGTTACTGCCCACGTTCTTCGTGCATCTTTGGCCAATGGCCGCACGGTTATTTCTCTAGATTCTCACCCAACAGGCTTCGTTGACATTTCTCAATTCCTGGCTCTCCCACTCGATCATTACCGCGCAAGTGCAATACCAAAACACTCAGTCATACAGAGTGCAGAAGCGTAAACCCTTGACGGTAAATCTCTCATTAGATAGGAATGAACATGTCTTCTTTTACTATCTTTTCTCATCAATCATTCATATCATGAACTGGCTATACTCTTTCAACGGTCGCTTGCTGCGTACCATGTTCTTACTCATTAAACAACATTTGTTTACATGGCATCCGCTACTACTTTAGCTTCCGCTCATGTACTCCCGCCATTTATACTATGGCTTGCCATTCACTTGGCTCAATAGGATGTATTACTCTAAACTCTCTACGCTTACTGCGCATCGTTTACTCTGCAATTCATATTGCACACATACAGTGTTTTACTACTTAACCGATTGCTCTCTCGGTTTCCTTCCATTCTATCAAAGCCTTTTCCACATACTATTTGTGTTCATATACTCCCTGGCAATATACACATGCTCAGGTTTCACTACACCGCTTCAGCGGTTTTACATTACATACTTAGGTGGTAGCCTTTCTCTGGAGGATTCACGCAATTTCCGCTCCCTAGGCCCCACAATAGCAAGTGGTGTCCCCACACTAAGGAAGTGGTTCGTTCTCCACAATTCCTCTTATGCCTTTATGCATAGGTTTTACAACGTTTGGATCTACGAATTGTAGTTGGTTTATCGGCTTACATGCCACCTTGCCTTGAGCCATGCTCGATTTGGCTGTTTATACAAGTTTCTTCTTCTCCATATACCATTAATTGGTTTGGAGGTATTACTGGGTTTTTGATATGGTTGTTTCACCACACTTCCGTACATGGAAGGCCTTGAAGTATCTCGATATTAATTCATGCCCTCTGGCAATTTAGGGTATCCCGTGTTACGTGGGATCCCTTCGGGTTCTACCCGAGTGTTCGCTTTAACACTTGTGTTCTCAACACGATGTTTCATTCAACTACTGTTGACTCCTGCACCCTTCACGGATTGCTCTTGGGTGTTACTGAGTTACGCCATTACATCTGGCTCGAACTCATTTGTATGTTCTGTTTCTTACCCCGCCTTGCGGTTATGTATATCTTGACTATCCCGTTTAGGGTTGTAATGTCTCCCGTTATTGGGTAGATCATTAGTACCACTCCTTACCTTCTTGGTCAGGTCGGTATTCTCATTAGTGAGGTATACTTTGGGAATTCTATCCCGTTTATCGACGTTAATATGTTCATTCTAGGCATTCGCCGTATTGCTTACGCTGGTATTCATTCCAGTTACCATTATGATTTCTGAGACATATCCAATGTCTATACTTAATATTTTGTGCTTCTCGCACTTATTAACGCTACCTATTTAGGTCCGTCGTCTTACCATGTTCCTCTCCTTTAGCTTGTAAGCTTTTCTATGTTCTTCAGTCATTCGAGGTGTCCAACTGTCTTGGTTTGAGTTGGCTGTTTCGTCCATAGTGTGGAGTGGGCTACTTCCCGTGTACCGTACTCTACTTGTATACATACATGGAGTATCTTATTGATACGTTACCACTTACCCGACCAACTCGCAATTGGTCTGTCAGGCCCGCAAGCTCCTTTGGAGTGCGGTCGTTCCATGTCACGTTTAGTACACCGTAGTGTCGGTCACACGCCTAGGTGAAGTATTCTATTGCCAACTCCTCTTATATCATCCTATGATAACTTACCGAGGTTCTCTGGTTTAGTTTTTAGAATCTGGGGGTTTTTGAAAAATTCTTTGTTTGAATGAAAAATTTGAGTTTTGAAAGTAAATTCTCCATGGCATTCCAATGCCGACTGCTCCTTACCGAGTCCAGCTTCTCGCTGTCTGGTATGTTCTTTATACAATGATCAGGCCGTTAGGCCCTTTCAAGGTTTCATTTCAGAATTCTTAAGGTTTGAGTTGCTATATTGGCTTCGTTCGCCATCTTGGTACTTTGCTAAGTACTGGTAGCTTGTCAAAGCTCCTCTAAACAGTCTCGCTTTTACTGCACTTGCCGAGGCAAGTGCGCGGTACAGACGGTTTTTTGGATAACTCGTACCGACTCCGATATTGTTCACAATATATTTGGTAGCCTTATCGGCTCTTCCTTGATCCTTTAGTTGGATAACTGCTCCTTAGAGCTGCTTCTCATTCATCTTGACATGACTGTCATTCATTTAGGTGCTTCTCCACTCTTGGAGTTCCTTATTTACTTGGTTTTATGTTCTACCTCGTTGCTCGTCCCACGTCTTTACTGTGGTTACCGAGGGTTAAGTCATTCAGGCACTACTGCTGTAGTCCTATTCGGGTGTATCCCGTAGTTATGCTTGTAGCTGTCTAAGCTGTGCCCGTTAGGTATTGCGACCTCTTTGGGTGTGGCAGGGTGGGTGTATCTACTCCTGATTAGATTCTTAGTCGGTTATTATACCGTTTGTGGTATTATTCCACTATGGCGGTCTGTAGACTTGTGTCCCAGTTTTGTAGTTTCTCATTAATCCGCCTTCTTGCACGGTTGGTGCTTCCTTATTGCTGCTGCTCGGCCAGCTGGGTTCTCGCGACTACTAAGCATGTCGCCCCAAGCTGCCACAGGTTCTGGTCTCCTCGGATTAGGATTCCTCGATCTCCCGCCACTAGGTGCGGTTTTTATCGTTACAGCGGGATCCGTCTCCGGGAATTCCGGTTCTCGGGATCTACCACATGATAGGTTCTGATTCATATTGAAGTATTATATAACTGCCAGATCGGGTTTCCCCGTCTCTCTGGCGTTCTTTCCCGAGCTTTTAATACGGGGGTTGTGGAGGGCGGGTTTGGTATTGTAGGTATCCAGAACATACTGGAAGTTCCTATCTAGCGCATCTCTCACGCTACCACTCAACCCTTAGCCCTAAGTCTCTAATTCCTAACTCGGTATTTCCTAAGCTCGGTATTTCCAGTCATCAGAGCGATACTTCGCTCTGATACCATTTTGTAACACCCCAACCGTTAATCTCGTCATTACCTCTTAACCGTTACTAATTACCCTACTCACGCAGCGGAACTCTAATTACAACGAGGGGTGAAACAACGCCGTTAGCCACCCATGTGGCTAACCAGGCCTTTCTTACATACCGTAACGGTCTGATGAACTGGATCAACCGAGTACTTCATACAAATACAATACTCAATTCTTTCTTTACTATACCGAGTCTACAATATACGGATGCCGATAACATACTCGGACTTACACCTCAGTCAAATGCATAAGTAATTACAATCTAACTACCCATGCTACAGCAGTCCCCGTCCTACTCTCTCGAACGGTGGTCAGCTTCAAGTACCTGCACACTAAAAACGTTCCCCCTAGGGGGTCAGCTTACGCTGAATATGAATTTCGCATGTACCGCGTGCTAACCGCGGTACGCCGACTACTTTGGGTCGGATATACATGGAGTTCATTTTAATCAAACAACATGCATCATAGCAATACAATATGTATGTATATTACACAAGGAGTCTACATCCAACCACGGAATACAACTCCTAACTAACAGAACAAGGTTGTTAGTTGTAGCTGTTTACTCTTAGGCCTTGAGGGTTATACCTCACTATGCCTTGTTTACTTATTCAATACTCACCCACTCTCTCGGGTTACTCATAATTTTACTCGCCCGTTCTCTCGGGTTACTTATCTTATACTTACCCATTCTCTCGGGTCGCTCGTACATATACTCACCCCTTTCTCTCGGGTTATTATACTCATTATCTCACCCACACTCTTGGGTTATTAATACTCAAGCTCTTGTAGATTCTCGAGACACTACAGGTCTCCTACGTCACGCTTGTTACTCTTAATACATACTTAAGCCAAAACTCATGGCTCTCGAGCATAGTCTTACTTCCCCGGTTTCGACCCTACTCTGGGTCTAGCATGGTGGGAAGGTTCAACTAGCTCCCGGAACTCTCTCTTAGTTCCTATCTCTTTTACATAGGTCCGACTACTCTCGGACTACTCGCATTCCCATACACTCCTCTCTCGGAGTTATAATAATTACGTATGTTAGTCTAGAAGCATCACTCTTGATGTTTCTAATGACTTTAGGAACATTCCTCAAGTTCGGTTAATCTCAGGTTTTAAGAGTTACCCTTACATTTCATTACTCATACTTTCGGTTATTTTCTTATACCGGGTAATATCCTCATATAGGAGGTCGACCGTGTCTCAAGGGAGATACATAGTCCCTTAGGTCTCTTTACTTTTCTTATAAGTTCACATCCTGGACTATCTTCAAACCTCTCGATGGAGGTTCATTTATCTCTCCACTCCTATTAATTCGTGGATTGTTTCAATAAGGTATTCTAACCGTTATCGGGTATTTACTCAACCCGTACTCTCCTCACATTCTAGGAGTTCGTATGTTGTGTTATCGTTACACTTTAATCGATAGTTTGTGTGTGTTTGCATACTTCCATCGGTTTATGAGACTACCCGATCTACGGGTTATTAGTCAATCGATACTCACTATGAGTCGGTCTATGCACTATGTTAGACCACACCGGCATACAAGTATGTTAGCTCATTCAACATACATCAAGGCATACACAATCAAACAAGGGATTATTTCCATGCTTTAATCTTGATTAAGCCGGCACACAAACACACAAATCAGAGTAACTCGGTTAGCATACGGGGCATGAGAAAATCATACCTTTCACCGGGGTTTTTACTTTTACCGTGTCATCTACCATGCTTGGTTCACACACGATCCACTGATAACATTCAAATGTTTTATTAACATCAAAGCATTACGGTATGTAAAACTGATACTCCCGTACTTAACCCCGTCATCCCGTTTAACTTAGTTTTACTCATGTGTTCTTAAACTCACAACTTCCTCATTCACTTATCAAACTTGTTTACACTCCTAATGACCTTTAAACATCATTATTCATGTCCTAATTACCTTATATTATCATTACCATTCAATTCCCATCATTAGAATGCAAGAAAACACATTCTGTTACATTTCTGGCCTGGTCCGGGTTTGTGTCCGGGGTTACAAACCCGGACCAAACACTGGAATCAGTTTCTGTCGTTTTTCATGTGGTCCGGGTTTGTGTCCGGGTTTACAAACCCGGACCATCCCTGGGATGACCTTCTGCCATTTTTTGCTATGGTCCGGGTTTGCGTTCCGATTGCAAACCCGGACAACCCCTGGAACTGTCAAAATTTGCAGTTTTTCACCAGTTTTCAACCCCTAAATCACCTCTAATTATTTCCTAATCATTCCATAAGTTTTCCACATGTTTAATCATCATACAACATGCTCTAAACCTCTTCAAAACATTGGTTTATTCCTTACTTAAGTTCTTGCTCAATCTCACACATTTTTCATTCTCATTTTACACTAATGCACACTTGTGCATTTCTAACTTCTCCTCAACACTTGCATTATGTTCTCTTTCATTTTGACCATTCCTTATCTTCCAAGACAATGCACAACTCATACCAAGTTCCAAGACTCACTCTTAAAGCCTTAATCTTCTTTGTTTTCTAAAAAACTCCTAAGGCACTAAACCACTCTTTTGCTACAGATTTTTGCATCATTCTCCTCCCTTGACAAGCCTTCCAAAAGTGGTTAACTAACTCAAATAAGTCTCCATCCACACCTAGTTTCTCTAGGTCATTCCTCACACCCAACAATGCTCAAACCACTCAAATTTCTACACAAATTTTGCCATAACTTGGCTACTTTTCTAACTTTGCCCAAAACTCATTTCCTCATTAAATTCATCCTAAGACTAGCCAAACCACAAGGGTTCTATCAGCACACATATAAATCCATCAATACTCATCAAACTCTACAAATTCAACACAATTCATAAACCATAAAGTGCATAACTCTTAGGCTCTTACATCAAGCATTATTTCACAAATGTTTTCTCACTTGCGTTATCACAATACAAGCACATTCTTACCACAACTCAAGTGGGGTTCATTTATTCATTAACCCTTCCCAAATCCTAAAACATATAGGACCACACTAAAATAAGTTTCTTACCTTAAATTTTCACATATTCCTCCTTTGCTCTCCTTCTTTCTCCTCTCTTGATTTTCGGTCAAATTGGTCAATACCCTTGTCAACCTCCAAGTAAATACCGAAATGGGGGTTTAGACACAACTCAATTCACCTAAGCTTATTAATTAAGCTAAGAGGCAAGGGAAGTGCTTAAAGCACAAAAATGAAGATTTACCTTGAAACTTTAGGATGGCCTTTTAGTCATGAATCAAAGAATGACTCCCCATGAGCTTTTGAAGCTTGAATGTGGCTCATTCAAGGAAGGAAAAACAAGGGAAATTGGGGAGTCAAAAACCGGCCACCAAAGAATAAAGGAAATGATGAAATTTTGTGGTTTTTCTACCTTAAACCAACAAGGAGACTCCAAGCTCCAAAAAGATGTGGTTTATTCTTCAAATGCCCAAAACCCATGAAAATGAAACTCCTCCATTTGAAATTCCGAAAAGATAGGACGATAGGGCTTGAGGAGAGGAGTTCAAATATATAATTTATTTCGAATTTGGAGCTTAAATGAGACTTGGGCATGAGGTGGAAGTGGAGTTGCCATTGGAGCCCTTTGTTGCAGCTTGAAATCATCCAAGCAAGGAAGAGGAGGGGAGCATACTGATGAGAGAGATGAGGGAGTTCAGATGTGAAGAAGGAAATGAGGAAAGAGAAGGAGAAAAGGTGAGTAGGTAACTTTTTCACTATTCCCCTTTTTGACTTTTCAACTCTTCTTTTTCTTTGTTAATTAGCTAATAGAGAGGGCTGACTAGTCTAATAAAAACCGGCCCCACACACTATTTAAACTAGAGCGTTTTTCGTTTTCTTACAGAAAACGTTATTTTACCCGGTTTGGCACTATTCACTAACCGGGCCCGTTTTTCGGATTTTTCTCGTTTCTTTATTTTTAATGGCTATTAAGCTTCCATTAATACTTAATTATAGTTATATAATCAACTATAATTTTTACGGGTCCATTTGACCACTTAAAGTCACGTTTTCGGGTTTTCTCGAAAAACGTGCTTTAAAACTCCGTTATCGTTTTAATCCATTATTTGGATCGTTTTCTTCGGGAATCACCCGTATTCTAATTAGGCCTAACTAAGCCTTAGGAATCCATCTCGGACCCTAACGAGATCATATATCTCTTATTTTCATTTAATGCGCATTTTAGCGTTTTTCGTTTTTCAAGCGTTTTCTCTTTACTTTTGGTTTTATTTTCTTTACCAATGCTCTTTAGGCACCATTAGGCCTTTAATAGTCATATTAGAGTAATTTAATCACCATTTTTAGATCCGGGGTATTAAAATCTACCCCCCTTAGGAACTTTGTCCTCAAAGTTGATGAATCTAGATGGTTACTCTCAGGGGCGTACTATGCCAAGGTTATAATACATGTATAACCTTACAAACTCCACAAGTCAGTCACATTTCCTACTACACATACCACACACATATCACAGCATGTATAGCAATCGAAAATACTCTTTTACTCTCTCCATGGAATCGGTCCGAAGACAAGAAGGCACAACAGTCCTCGATCCATATTGAGTAAAACACTACTGATCCCTCAGGTACCGGTCACGTTGAACACTTACTCTTTCTGGTTCACGGCCGTTTCATGACAAATGGGCACTTACTCTCTCTGGCCACGGTCCCTTCGGTTCTGATCAAAACGTTACATATACATATCCTCAGCACTCTGGTTGACTCACTCAACACAGGAACATCTCAGGGTACTCTCCCCGTCCCGCTGCCTTTGGAAAAATCACACACTGACACCGCCCCAACCGGTCACTTAGGACCGCCGCACGTACGGTGCAATGGTTTCAAAACTAATACACGCCCACCGTTCCGGTCATCAAGACTTAAGGCTCAGCCATCGGCGGGTGATAGCGGTTTCAAAACCAGTTTTCATTTCCATCTTCATACTTGAAGAAAATTCTTTTTCAAAATCTGTTTGAAAATTTTTTAAAACATCACACAACTCCAAATCCGGTTTATGGTAGTTGTATCCTTCCTTAGCGTGATTACTTGTGACCACTTATAGGGAGCTTCAGGAATCACCCAACCCGATGTGATCAGCATCAGTGTTGAACTATCCTTCCACCCCAATTTGTGTTCGGTTTCCCTTGATCGCTAGCAGACCAAGTTCCACCTCCCACATCAGTTTCAAACAAACAGATAGTCAAACATTTTCGTTTTCTATCTTTTACTTTCTAGTCGTATTAATAAACAATTCATTTCAACTTACCTCTAAACCATAGACTTAGGTCATCCGTCATTTCATCGTTTCACTACTTTACCTAGGTATTCCATACTTATGGCCTCTTTTCCTCAAATTGTTACTCAATTTAAAACATAAAACATACAACTCCAAAGGATGGAACTCACTCCATCAATCATTCTCAAATAAAATTACCTAGGAAAACTCACTTCCTACTAGGTTATACATCGGTTTCATACCGACCCATACTCATTATGTCTCATGTCTAATCTCACTAGACATATACTATAGGGATTCTCATTCCCCAGGAGTTTCTCCACTCCTCTTTTCATATTATATACTCGTACTGCATCTCTCATGCACAATACTCATACTTACACATGAATGGGTACACATGTTTATGTAACATGAGTTCCAAACATAAAAACAATTTCTTTGTGCTATGCACATAGTAGTTTACGCATCTATACGTAAGACATACTCTAAGCGGTTTCTCGCCCTACCCCCTTAAAAGGGGTTACGCCCGCGTAACAGACCATATGTTATCACTGAACATTGGTTCACTAATTCGGGTATTATGAAGTGTTTTAACTTCAATGCGGTTAATTGACTCATAACCAGGTTCGGTTCTAGCCTTTAAGGCTTCAGGCGTTTAGGATAGCCAATTACTACAATCCCAAGGTATTCTTAACCTGTTAATTACGGCCCACTAGCTTTTGCTGCGCGACCTGATAGCTAGAGCTTAACTCGCCCTTTTGTATTCTTAATATTATCCACTCCCTTTTATCCCTTTTGACTTGGAATTAAAGGTTTCTCAATCGTCGCTAGGTATCTCTTACCGTATGCGAATTCGATGAGTTATAGGTTTTCTCTCCAGCTCTGGAAATCTATTTCGTATAACACTATACCTTCGTGATTATTCACTTACTTTTCCCGACTTGTTGTCGGTTGAGGTCAAGCTACTACTTAGTATGTAGTGCTTCCTCGATTAACAATGGTTCTTATTATGTTTGTTTGCTTGTATCTGTACAAGAATTCTTCATTCATTCTATTTCGTATTCATCATCCATCGGTCCTGGGACCCGTGGGTTACTGCCCACGTTCTTCGTGCATCTTTGGCCAATGGCCGCACGGTTATTTCTCTAGATTCTCACCCAACAGGCTTCGTTGACATTTCTCAATTCCTGGCTCTCCCACTCGATCATTACCGCGCAAGTGCAATACCAAAACACTCAGTCATACAGAGTGCAGAAGCGTAAACCCTTGACGGTAAATCTCTCATTAGATAGGAATGAACATGTCTTCTTTTACTATCTTTTCTCATCAACTTCATATCATGAACTGGCTATACTCTTTCAACGGTCGCTTGCTGCGTACCATGTTCTTACTCATTAAACAACATTTGTTTACATGGCATCCGCTACTACTTTAGCTTCCGCTCATGTACTCCCGCCATTTATACTATGGCTTGCCATTCACTTGGCTCAATAGGATGTATTACTCTAAACTCTCTACGCTTACTGCGCATCGTTTACTCTGCAATTCATATTGCACACATACAGTGTTTTACTACTTAACCGATTGCTCTCTCGGTTTCCTTCCATTCTATCAAAGCCTTTTCCACATACTATTTGTGTTCATATACTCCCTGGCAATATACACATGCTCAGGTTTCACTACACCGCTTCAGCGGTTTTACATTACATACTTAGGTGGTAGCCTTTCTCTGGAGGATTCACGCAATTTCCGCTCCCTAGGCCCCACAATAGCAAGTGGTGTCCCACACTAAGGAAGTGGTTCGTTCTCCACAATTCCTCTTATGCCTTTATGCATAGGTTTACAACGTTTGGATCTACGAATTGTAGTTGGTTTATCGGCTTACATGCCACCTTGCCTTGAGCCATGCTCGATTTGGCTGTTTATACAAGTTTCTTTCTCCATATACCATTAATTGGTTTGGAGGTATTACTGGGTTTTTGATATGGTTGTTCACCACACTTCCGTACATGGAAGGCCTTGAAGTATCTCGATATTAATTCATGCCCTCTGGCAATTTAGGGTATCCCGTGTTACGTGGGATCCCTTCGGGTTCTACCCGAGTGTTCGCTTTAACACTTGTGTTCTCAACACGATGTTTCGTTCAACTACTGTTGACTCCTGCACCCTTCACGGATTGCTCTTGGGTGTTACTGAGTTACGCCATTACATCTGGCTCGAACTCATTTGTATGTTCTGTTTCTTACCCCGCCTTGCGGTTATGTATATCTTGACTATCCCGTTTAGGGTTGTAATGTCTCCCGTTATTGGGTAGATCATTAGTACCACTCCTTACCTTCTTGGTCAGGTCGGTATTCTCATTAGTGAGGTATACTTTGGGAATTCTATCCCGTTTATCGACGTTAATATGTTCATTCTAGGCATTCGCCGTATTGCTTACGCTGGTATTCATTCCAGTTACCATTATGATTTCTGAGACATATCCAATGTCTATACTTAATATTTTGTGCTTCTCGCACTTATTAACGCTACCTATTTAGGTCCGTCGTCTTACCATGTTCCTCTCCTTTAGCTTGTAAGCTTTTCTATGTTCTTCAGTCATTCGAGGTGTCCAACTGTCTTGGTTTGAGTTGGCTGTTTCGTCCATAGTGTGGAGTGGGCTACTTCCCGTGTACCGTACTCTACTTGTATACATACATGGAGTATCTTATTGATACGTTACCACTTACCCGACCAACTCGCAATTGGTCTGTCAGGCCCGCAAGCTCCTTTGGAGTGCGGTCGTTCCATGTCACGTTTAGTACACCGTAGTGTCGGTCACACGCCTAGGTGAAGTATTCTATTGCCAACTCCTCTTATATCATCCTATGATAACTTACCGAGGTTCTCTGGTTTAGTTTTTAGAATCTGGGGGTTTTTGAAAAATTCTTTGTTTGAATGAAAAATTTGAGTTTTGAAAGTAAATTCTCCATGGCATTCCAATGCCGACTGCTCCTTACCGAGTCCAGCTTCTCGCTGTCTGGTATGTTCTTTATACAATGATCAGGCCGTTAGGCCCTTTCAAGGTTTCATTTCAGAATTCTTAAGGTTTGAGTTGCTATATTGGCTTCGTTCGCCATCTTGGTACTTTGCTAAGTACTGGTAGCTTGTCAAAGCTCCTCTAAACAGTCTCGCTTTTACTGCACTTGCCGAGGCAAGTGCGCGGTACAGACGGTTTTTTGGATAACTCGTACCGACTCCGATATTGTTCACAATTATTTGGTAGCCTTATCGGCTCTTCCTTGATCCTTTAGTTGGATAACTGCTCCTTAGAGCTGCTTCTCATTCATCTTGACATGACTGTCATTCATTTAGGTGCTTCTCCACTCTTGGAGTTCCTTATTTACTTGGTTTTATGTTCTACCTCGTTGCTCGTCCCACGTCTTTACTGTGGTTACCGAGGGTTAAGTCATTCAGGCACTACTGCTGTAGTCCTATTCGGGTGTATCCCGTAGTTATGCTTGTAGCTGTCTAAGCTGTGCCCGTTAGGTATTGCGACCTTTGGGTGTGGCAGGGTGGGTGTATCTACTCCTGATTAGATTCTTAGTCGGTTTATATACCGTTGTGGTATTATTCCACTATGGCGGTCTGTAGACTTGTGTCCCAGTTTTGTAGTTTCTCATTAATCCGCCTTCTTGCACGGTTGGTGCTTCCTTATTGCTGCTGCTCGGCCAGCTGGGTTCTCGCGACTACTAAGCATGTCGCCCAAGCTGCCACAGGTTCTGGTCTCCTCGGATTAGGATTCCTCGATCTCCCGCCACTAGGTGCGGTTTTATCGTTACAGCGGGATCCGTCTCCGGGAATTCCGGTTCTCGGGATCTACCACATGATAGGTTCTGATTCATATTGAAGTATTATATAACTGCCAGATCGGGTTTCCCCGTCTCTCTGGCGTTCTTTCCCGAGCTTTTAATACGGGGGTTGTGGAGGGCGGGTTTGGTATTGTAGGTATCCAGAACATACTGGAAGTTCCTATCTAGCGCATCTCTCACGCTACCACTCAACCCTTAGCCCTAAGTCTCTAATTCCTAACTCGGTATTTCCTAAGCTCGGTATTTCCAGTCATCAGAGCGATACTTCGCTCTGATACCATTTTTGTAACACCCCAACCGTTAATCTCGTCATTACCTCTTAACCGTTACTAATTACCCCTACTCACGCAGCGGAACTCTAATTACAACGAGGGGTGAAACAACGCCGTTAGCCACCCATGTGGCTAACCAGGCCTTTCTTACATACCGTAACGGTCTGATGAACTGGATCAACCGAGTACTTCATACAAATACAATACTCAATTCATTTCTTTACTATACCGAGTCTACAATATACGGATGCCGATAACATACTCGGACTTACACCTCAGTCAAATGCATAAGTAATTACAATCTAACTACCCATGCTACACAGCAGTCCCCGTCCTACTCTCTCGAACGGTGGTCAGCTTCAAGTACCTGCACACTAAAAACGTTCCCCCTAGGGGGTCAGCTTACGCTGAATATGAATTTCGCATATACCGCGTGCTAACCGCGGTACGCCGACTACTTTGGGTCGGATATACATGGAGTTCATTTTAATCAAACAACATGATCATAGCAATACAATATGTATGTATATTACACAAGGAGTCTACATCCAACCACGGAATACAACTCCTAACTAACAGAACAAGGTTGTTAGTTGTAGCTGTTTACTCTTAGGCCTTGAGGGTTATACCTCACTATGCCTTGTTTACTTATTCAATACTCACCCACTCTCTCGGGTTACTCATAATTTTACTCGCCCGTTCTCTCGGGTTACTTATTCTTATACTTACCCATTCTCTCGGGTCGCTCGTACATATACTCACCCCTTTCTCTCGGGTTATTTATACTCATTATCTCACCCACTCTTGGGTTATTAATACTCAAGCTCTTGTAGATTCTCGAGACACTACAGGTCTCCTACGTCACGCTTGTTACTCTTAATACATACTTAAGCCAAAACTCATGGCTCTCGAGCATAGTCTTACTTCCCCGGTTTCGACCCTACTCTGGGTCTAGCATGGTGGGAAGGTTCAACTAGCTCCCGGAACTCTCTCTAGTTCCTATCTCTTTTTACATAGGTCCGACTACTCTCGGACTACTCGCATTCCCATACACTCCTCTCTCGGAGTTATAATAATATTACGTATGTTAGTCTAGAAGCATCACTCTTGATGTTTCTAATGACTTTAGGAACATTCCTCAAGTTCGGTTAATCTCAGGTTTTAAGAGTTACCCTTACATTTCATTTACTCATACTTTCGGTTATTTTCTTATACCGGGTAATATCCTCATATAGGAGGTCGACCGTGTCTCAAGGAGATACATAGTCCCTTAGGTCTCTTTTACTTTTCTTATAAGTTCACATCCTGGACTATCTTCAAACCTCTCGATGGAGGTTCATTTATCTCTCCACTCCTATTAATTTCGTGGATTGTTTCAATAAGGTATTCTAACCGTTATCGGGTATTTACTCAACCCGTACCTCTCCTCACATTCTAGGAGTTCGTATGTTCGTGTTATCGTTACACTTTAATCGATAGTTTGTGTGTGTTTGCATACTTCCATCGGTTTATGAGACTACCCGATCTACGGGTTATTAGTCAATCGATACTCACTATGAGTCAGTCTATGCACTATGTTAGACCACACCGGCATACAAGTATGTTAGCTCATTCAACATACATCAAGGCATACACAATCAAACAAGGGATTATTTCCATGCTTTAATCTTGATTAAGCCGGCACACAAACACACAAATCAGAGTAACTCGGTTAGCATACGGGCATGAGAAAATCATACCTTTCACCGGGGTTTTTACTTTTACCGTGTCATCTCACCATGCTTGGTTCACACACGATCCACTGATAACATTCAAATGTTTTATTAACATCAAAGCATTACGGTATGTAAAACTGATACTCCCGTACTTAACCCCGTCATCCCGTTTAACTTAGTTTTACTCATGTGTTCTTAAACTCACAACTTCCTCATTCACTTATCAAACTTGTTTACACTCCTAATGACCTTTAAACATCATTATTCATGTCCTAATTACCTTATATTATCATTACCATTCAATTCCCCATCATTAGAATGCAAGAAAACACATTCTGTTACATTTCTGGCCTGGTCCGGGTTTGTGTCCGGGGTTACAAACCCGGACCAAACACTGGAATCAGTTTCTGTCGTATTTTTCATGTGGTCCGGGTTTGTGTCCGGGTTTACAAACCCGGACCATCCCCTGGGATGACCTTCTGCCATGTTTTTGCTATGGTCCGGGTTTGCGTTCCGATTGCAAACCCGGACAACCCCTGGAACTGTCAAAATTTGCAGTTTTTCACCAGTTTTCAACCCCTAAATCACCTCTAATTATTTCCTAATCATTCCATAAGTTTTCCACATGTTTAATCATCATACAACATGCTCTAAACCTCTTCAAAACATTGGTTTATTCCTTACTTAAGTTCTTGCTCAATCTCACACATTTTTCATTCTCATTTTACACTAATGCACACTTGTGCATTTCTAACTTCTCCTCAACACTTGCATTAGTTCTCTTTCATTTTGACCATTCCTTATCTTCCAAGACAATGCACAACTCATACCAAGTTCCAAGACTCACTCTTAAAGCCTTAAATCTTCTTTGTTTTCTAAAAAACTCCTAAGGCACTAAACCACTCTTTGCTACAGATTTTTGCATCATTCTCCTCCCTTGACAAGCCTTCCAAAAGTGGTTAACTAACTCAAATAAGTCTCCATCCACACCTAGTTTCTCTAGGTCATTCCTCACACCCAACAATGCTCAAACCACTCAAATTTCTACACAAATTTTGCCATAACTTGGCTACTTTTCTAACTTTGCCCAAAACTCATTTCCTCATTAAATTCATCCTAAGACTAGCCAAACCACAAGGGTTCTATCAGCACACATATAAATCCATCAATACTCATCAAACTCTACAAATTCAACACAATTCATAAACCATAAAGTGCATAACTCTTAGGCTCTTACATCAAGCATTATTTCACAAATGTTTTCTCACTTGCGTTATCACAATACAAGCACATTCTTACCACAACTCAAGTGGGGTTCATTTATTCATTAACCCTTCCCAAATCCTAAAACATATAGGACCACACTAAAATAAGTTTCTTACCTTAAATTTTCACATATTCCTCCTTTGCTCTCCTTCTTTCTCCTCTCTTGATTTTCGGTCAAATTGGTCAATACCCTTGTCAACCTCCAAGTAAATACCGAAATGGGGGTTTAGACACAACTCAATTCACCTAAGCTTATTAATTAAGCTAAGAGGCAAGGGAAGTGCTTAAAGCACAAAAATGAAGATTTACCTTGAAACTTTAGGATGGCCTTTTAGTCATGAATCAAAGAATGACTCCCCATGAGCTTTTGAAGCTTGAATGTGGCTCATTCAAGGAAGGAAAAACAAGGGAAATTGGGGAGTCAAAAACCGGCCACCAAAGAATAAAGGAAATGATGAAATTTTGTGGTTTTTCTACCTTAAACCAACAAGGAGACTCCAAGCTCCAAAAAGATGTGGTTTATTCTTCAAATGCCCAAAACCCATGAAAATGAAACTCCTCCATTTGAAATTCCGAAAAGATAGGACGATAGGGCTTGAGGAGAGGAGTTCAAATATATAATTTATTTCGAATTTGGAGCTTAAATGAGACTTGGGCATGAGGTGGAAGTGGAGTTGCCATTGGAGCCCTTTGTTGCAGCTTGAAATCGTCCAAGCAAGGAAGAGGAGGGGAGCATACTGATGAGAGAGATGAGGGAGTTCAGATGTGAAGAAGGAAATGAGGAAAGAGAAGGAGAAAAGGTGAGTAGGTAACTTTTTCACTATTCCCCTTTTTGACTTTTCAACTCTTCTTTTTCTTTGTTAATTAGCTAATAGAGAGGGCTGACTAGTCTAATAAAAACCGGCCCCACACACTATTTAAACTAGAGCGTTTTTCGTTTTCTTACAGAAAACGCTCGTTATTTTACCCGGTTTGGCACTATTCACTAACCGGGCCCGTTTTTCGGATTTTTCTCGTTTCTTTATTTTTAATGGCTATTAAGCTTCCATTAATACTTAATTATAGTTATATAATCAACTATAATTTTACGGGTCCATTTGACCACTTAAAGTCACGTTTTCGGGTTTTCTCGAAAAACGTGCTTTAAAACTCCGTTATCGTTTTAATCCATTATTTGGATTCGTTTTCTTCGGGAATCACTCCCGTATTCTAATTAGGCCTAACTAAGCCTTAGGAATCCATCTCGGACCCTAACGAGATCATATATCTCTTTTTTCATTTAATGCGCATTTTAGCGTTTTTCGTTTTTCAAGCGTTTTCTCTTTACTTTTGGTTTTATTTTCTTTACCAATGCTCTTTAGGCACCATTAGGCCTTTAATAGTCATATTAGAGTAATTTAATCACCATTTTTAGATCCGGGGTATTAAAATCTACCCCCTTAGGAACTTTGTCCTCAAAGTTGATGAATCTAGATGGTTACTCTCAGGGGCGTACTATGCCAAGGTTATAATACAGTATAAACCTTACAAACTCCACAAGTCAGTCACATTTCCTACTACACATACCACACACATATCACAGCATGTATAGCAATCGAAAATACTCTTTTACTTCTCATGGAATCGGTCCGAAGACAAGAAGGCACAACAGTCCTCGATCCCATATTTGAGTAAAACACTACTGATCCCTCAGGTACCGGTCACGTTGAACACTTACTCTTTCTGGTTCACGGCCGTTTCATGACAAATGGGCACTTACTCTCTCTGGCCCACGGTCCCTTCGGTTCTGATCAAAACGTTACATATATACATATCCTCAAGCACTCTGGTTGACTCACTCAACACAGGAACATCTCAGGGTACTCTCCCCGTCCGCTGCCTTTGGAAAAATCACACACTGACACCGCCCAACCGGTCACTTAGGACCGCCGCACGTACGGTGCAATGGTTTCAAAACTAATACACGCCCACCGTTCTACCGGTCATCAAGACTTAAGGCTCAGCCATCGGCGGGTGATAGCGGTTTCAAAACCAGTTTTCATTTCCATCTTCATACTTGAAGAAAATTCTTTTTCAAAATCTGTTTGAAAATTCTTTTTAAAACATCACACAACTCCAAATCCGGTTTATGGTAGTTGTATCCTTCCTTAGCGTGATTACTTGTGACCACTTATAGGGAGCTTCAGGAATCACCCAACCCCGATGTGATCAGCATCAGTGTTGAACTATCCTTCCACCCCATTTGTGTTCGGTTTCCCTTGATCGCTAGCAGACCAAGTTCCACCTCCCAATCAGTTTCAAACAAACAGATAGTCAAACATTTTCGTTTCTATCTTTTACTCTTTCTAGTCATATTAATAACACAATTCATTTCAACTTACCTCTAAACCATAGACTTAGGTCATCCGTCATTCTCATCGTTCACTACTTTACCTAGGTATTCCATACTTATGGCCTCTTTTCCTCAAATTGTTACTCAATTTAAAACATAAAACATACAACTCCAAAGGATGGAACTCACTCCATCAATCATTCTCAAATAAAATTACCTAGGAAAACTCACTTCCTACTAGGTTATACATCGGTTTCATACCGACCCATACTCATTATGTCTCATGTCTAATCTCACTAGACATATACTATAGGGATTCTCATTCCCCAGGAGTTTCTCCACTCCTCTTTTCATATTTATTATATACTCGTTACTTGCATCTCTCATGCACAATACTCATACTTACACAATGAATGGGTACACATGTTTATGTAACATGAGTTCCAAACATAAAAACAATTTTCTTTGTGCTATGCACATAGTAGTTTACGCATCTATACGTAAGACATACTCTAAGCGGTTTCTCGCCCTACCCCCCTTAAAAGGGGTTACGCCCGCGTAACAGACCATATGTTATCACTGAACATTGGTTCACTAATTCGGGTATTATGAAGTGTTTTAACTTCAATGCGGTTAATTGACTCATAACCAGGTTCGGTTCTAGCCTTTAAGGCTTCAGGCGTTTAGGATTAGCCAATTACTCACAATCCCAAGGTATTCTTAACCTGTTAATTACGGCCCACTAGCTTTTGCTGCGCGACCTGATAACTAGAGCTTAACTCGCCCTTTTGTATTCTTAATATATTATCCACTCCCTTTTATCCCTTTTTGATTGGGAATTAAAGGTTTCTCAATCGTCGCTAGGTATCTCTTACCGTATGCGAATTCGATGAGTTATAGGTTTTATCTCCAGCTCTTGGAAATCTATTTCGTATAACACTGTATACCTTCGTGATTATTCACTTACTTTTCCCGACTTGTTGTCGGTTGAGGTCAAGCTACTACTTAGTATGTAGTGCTTCCTCGATTAACAATGGTTCTTGGATTATGTTTGTTTGCTTGTATCTGTACAAGAATTCTTCTCATTCTATTTCGTATTCATCATCCATCGGTCCTGGGACCGTGGGTTACTGCCCACGTTCTTCGTGCATCTTTGGCCAATGGCCGCACGGTTATTCTCTAGATTCTCACCCAACAGGCTTCGTTGACATTTCTCAATTCCTGGCTCTCCCACTCGATCATTACCGCGCAAGTGCAATACCAAAACACTCAGTCATACAGAGTGCAGAAGCGTAAACCCTTGACGGTAATCTCTCATTAGATAGGAATGAACATGTCTTCTTTTACTATCTTTCTCATCAACTTCATATCATGAACTGGCTATACTCTTTCAACGGTCGCTTGCTGCTACCATGTTCTTACTCATTAAACAACATTTGTTACATGGCATCCGCTACTACTTTAGCTTCCGCTCATGTACTCCCGCCATTATGATACTTGGCTTGCCATTCACTTGGCTCAATAGGATGTATTACTCTAAACTCTCTACGCTTACTGCGCATCGTTTACTCTGCAATTCATATTGCACATACAGTGTTTACTACTTAACCGATTGCTCTCTCGGTTTCTTCCATTCTATCAAAGCCTTTTCCACATACTATTTGTGTTCATATACTCCCTGGCAATATACACATGCTCAGGTTTCACTACACCGCTTCAGCGGTTTTACATTACATACTTAGGTGGTAGCCTTCTCTGGAGGATTCACGCAATTTCCGCTCCCTAGGCCCCACAATAGCAAGTGGTGTCCCCACACTAAGGAAGTGGTTCGTTCTCCACAATTCCTCTTATGCCTTTATGCATAGGTTTTACAAAGTTTGGATCTACGAATTGTAGTTGGTTTATCGGCTTACATGCACCTTGCCTTGAGCCATGCTCGATTTGGCTGTTTATACAAGTTTCTTCTTCTCCATATACCTAATTGGTTTGGAGGTTACTGGGTTTTTGATATGGTTGTTTCACCACACTTCCGTACATGGAAGGCCTTGAAGTATCTCGATTAATTCATGCCCTCTGGCAATTTAGGGTATCCCGTGTTACGTGGGATCCCTTCGGGTTCTACCCGAGTGTTCGCTTTAACATTGTGTTCTCAACACGATGTTTCAGTTCAACTACTGTTGACTCCTGCACCCTTCACGGATTGCTCTTGGGTGTTACTGAGTTACGCCAATTACATCTGGCTCGAACTCTTGATGTTTTGTTCTTACCCCGCCTTGCGGTTATCTATATCTTGACTATCCGTTTAGGGTTGTAATGTCTCCCGTTATTGGGTAGATCATTAGTACCACTCCTTACCTTCTGGGTCAGGTCGGTATTCTCATTAGTGAGGTATACTTTGGGAATTCTATCCGTTTATCGACGGTAATATGTCATTCTAGGCAATTCGCCGTATTGCTTACGGGTATTCATTACAGTTACCATTATGATTTCTGAGACATATCCAATGTCTATATTAATATTTTGTGCTTCTCGCACTTATTAACGTACCTATTAGGTCCGTCGTCTTACCATGTTCCTCTCTTAGCTCGCGAAGCTTTTCTATGTTCTTCAGTCATTCGAGGTGTCCAACTGTCTTGGTTGAGTTGGCTGTTTCGTCCATAGTGTGGAGTGGGCTACTTCCGTGTCCGTATCTACTGATAATACATGGAGATCTATTGCATACGTTACCACTTACCCGACCAACTCGCAATGGTCTGTTAGGCCCGCAAGCTCCTTTGGAGTGCGGTTGTTCCATGTCACGTTAGTACCGTAGTGTCGGTCACACGCCTAGGTGAGAAGATTATGCCAACTCCTCTTATATCATCCTATGATAATTACGAGGTTCTCTGGTTTAGTTTTAGAATCGGGGGTTTTTGAAAAATTCTTTGTTTGAATGAAAAATTTGAGTTTTGAAAGTAATTCTCCATGGCATTCCAATGCCGATGCTCCTTACCGAGCCAGCTTCTCGCTGTCTGGTATGTTTTATACAATGATCAGGCGTTAGGCCTTTCAAGGTTCATTTAGAATCTTAAGGTTTGAGTTGCTATATTGGCTCGTTCGCCATCTTGGTACTTTGCTAAGTACTGGTAGTTGTCAAAGCTCTCTAAACAACTCGCTATTTTACTGCACTTTGCCGGGGCAAGTGCGCGGTACGACGGTTTTTGGATAACTCGTACCGACTCCGATTGTTCACAATATATTTGGTAGCCTTATCGGTCTTCCTTGATCCTTTAGTTGGATAACTGCTCCTTAGCGATTGCTTTCATTCATTGACATGGACTGTCATTCATGTAGGTGCTTTCCACTCTTGGAGTTCCTTATGTACTTGGTTTTATGTTCTACCTCGTTGCTCGTCCCACGTCTGTACTGTGGTTACGGGGTTAAGTCATTCAGGCACTATGTGAGTCCTATTCGGGTGTATCCGTAGTTATGCTTGTAGCTGTCTAAGCGTGCCCGTTAGGTATTGCGACTCTTTGGGGTGTGGAAGGGTGGGTGTATCTACTCTGATTAGATTCTTAGTCGGTTATTATACGTTTGTGGTATTATTCCACTATGGCGGCTGGTAGACTTGTGTTCCCCAGTTTTGTAGTTTCTCATTAATCCGCCTTCTTGCACGGTTGGTGCTTCCTTATTGCTGCTCGGCCAGCTGGGTTCTCGCGACTACTAAGCATGTCGCCCCAAGCTGCCACAGGTTCTGGTCTCCTCGGATTAGGATTCCTCGATCTCCCGCCACTAGGTGCGGTTTTTATCGTTACAGCGGGATCCGTCTCCGGGAATTCCGGTTCTCGGGATCTACCACATGATAGGTTCTGATTCATATTGAAGTATATATAACTGCCAGATCGGGTTTCCCCGTCTCTCTGGCGTTCTTTCCCGAGCTTTTAATACGGGGGTTGTGGAGGGCGGGTTTGGTATTGTAGGTATCCAGAACATACTGGAAGTTCCTATCTAGCGCATCTCTCACGCTACCACTCAACCCTTAGCCCTAAGTCTCTAATTCCTAACTCGGTATTTCCTAAGCTCGGTATTTCCAGTCATCAGAGCGATACTTCGCTCTGATACCATTTTTGTAACACCCCAACCGTTAATCTCGTCATTACCTCTTAACCGTTACTAATTACCCTACTCACGCGGAACTCTAATTACAACGAGGGGTGAAACAACGCCGTTAGCCACCCATGTGGCTAACCAGGCCTTTCTTACATACCGTAACGGTCTGATGAACTGGATCAACCGAGTACTTCATACAAATACAATACTCAATTCATTTCTTTACTATACCGAGTCTACAATATACGGATGCCGATAACATACTCGGACTTACACCTCAGTCAAATGCATAAGTAATTACAATCTAACTACCCATGCTACACAGCAGTCCCCGTCCTACTCTCTCGAACGGTGGTCAGCTTCAAGTACCTGCACACTAAAAACGTTCCCCCTAGGGGGTCAGCTTACGCTGAATATGAATTTCGCATATACCGCGTGCTAACCGCGGTACGCCGACTACTTTGGGTCGGATATACATGGAGTTCATTTTAATCAAACAACATGCATCATAGCAATACAATATGTATGTATATTACACAAGGAGTCTACATCCAACCACGGAATACAACTCCTAACTAACAGAACAAGGTTGTTAGTTGTAGCTGTTTACTCTTAGGCCTTGAGGGTTATACCTCACTATGCCTTGTTTACTTATTCAATACTCACCCACTCTCTCGGGTTACTCATAATTTTACTCGCCCGTTCTCTCGGGTTACTTATTCTTATACTTACCCATTCTCTCGGGTCGCTCGTACATATACTCACCCCTTTCTCTCGGGTTATTTATACTCATTATCTCACCCACACTCTTGGGTTATTAATACTCAAGCTCTTGTAGATTCTCGAGACACTACAGGTCTCCTACGTCACGCTTGTTACTCTTAATACATACTTAAGCCAAAACTCATGGCTCTCGAGCATAGTCTTACTTCCCCGGTTTCGACCCTACTCTGGGTCTAGCATGGTGGGAAGGTTCAACTAGCTCCCGGAACTCTCTCTTAGTTCCTATCTCTTTTTACATAGGTCCGACTACTCTCGGACTACTCGCATTCCCATACACTCCTCTCTCGGAGTTATAATAATATTACGTATGTTAGTCTAGAAGCATCACTCTTGATGTTTCTAATGACTTTAGGAACATTCCTCAAGTTCGGTTAATCTCAGGTTTTAAGAGTTACCCTTACATTTCATTTACTCATACTTTCGGTTATTTTCTTATACCGGGTAATATCCTCATATAGGAGGTCGACCGTGTCTCAAGGGAGATACATAGTCCCTTAGGTCTCTTTTACTTTTCTTATAAGTTCACATCCTGGACTATCTTCAAACCTCTCGATGGAGGTTCATTTATCTCTCCACTCCTATTAATTTCGTGGATTGTTTCAATAAGGTATTCTAACCGTTATCGGGTATTTACTCAACCCGTACCTCTCCTCACATTCTAGGAGTTCGTATGTTTGTGTTATCGTTACACTTTAATCGATAGTTTGTGTGTTTGCATACTTCCATCGGTTTATGAGACTACCCGATCTACGGGTTATTAGTCAATCGATACTCACTATGAGTCGGTCTATGCACTATGTTAGACCACACCGGCATACAAGTATGTTAGCTCATTCAACATACATCAAGGCATACACAATCAAACAAGGGATTATTTCCATGCTTTAATCTTGATTAAGCCGGCACACAAACACACAAATCAGAGTAACTCGGTTAGCATACGGGGCATGAGAAAATCATACCTTTCACCGGGGTTTTTACTTTTACCGTGTCATCTCACCATGCTTGGTTCACACACGATCCACTGATAACATTCAAATGTTTTATTAACATCAAAGCATTACGGTATGTAAAACTGATACTCCCGTACTTAACCCCGTCATCCCGTTTAACTTAGTTTTACTCATGTGTTCTTAAACTCACAACTTCCTCATTCACTTATCAAACTTGTTTACACTCCTAATGACCTTTAAACATCATTATTCATGTCCTAATTACCTTATATTATCATTACCATTCAATTCCCCATCATTAGAATGCAAGAAAACACATTCTGTTACATTTCTGGCCTGGTCCGGGTTTGTGTCCGGGGTTACAAACCCGGACCAAACACTGGAATCAGTTTCTGTCGTATTTTTCATGTGGTCCGGGTTTGTGTCCGGGTTTACAAACCCGGACCATCCCCTGGGATGACCTTCTGCCATGTTTTTGCTATGGTCCGGGTTTGCGTTCCGATTGCAAACCCGGACAACCCCTGGAACTGTCAAAATTTGCAGTTTTTCACCAGTTTTCAACCCCTAAATCACCTCTAATTATTTCCTAATCATTCCATAAGTTTTCCACATGTTTAATCATCATACAACATGCTCTAAACCTCTTCAAAACATTGGTTTATTCCTTACTTAAGTTCTTGCTCAATCTCACACATTTTTCATTCTCATTTTACACTAATGCACACTTGTGCATTTCTAACTTCTCCTCAACACTTGCATTATGTTCTCTTTCATTTTGACCATTCCTTATCTTCCAAGACAATGCACAACTCATACCAAGTTCCAAGACTCACTCTTAAAGCCTTAAATCTTCTTTGTTTTCTAAAAAACTCCTAAGGCACTAAACCACTCTTTTGCTACAGATTTTTGCATCATTCTCCTCCCTTGACAAGCCTTCCAAAAGTGGTTAACTAACTCAAATAAGTCTCCATCCACACCTAGTTTCTCTAGGTCATTCCTCACACCCAACAATGCTCAAACCACTCAAATTTCTACACAAATTTTGCCATAACTTGGCTACTTTTCTAACTTTGCCCAAAACTCATTTCCTCATTAAATTCATCCTAAGACTAGCCAAACCACAAGGGTTCTATCAGCACACATATAAATCCATCAATACTCATCAAACTCTACAAATTCAACACAATTCATAAACCATAAAGTGCATAACTCTTAGGCTCTTACATCAAGCATTATTTCACAAATGTTTTCTCACTTGCGTTATCACAATACAAGCACATTCTTACCACAACTCAAGTGGGGTTCATTTATTCATTAACCCTTCCCAAATCCTAAAACATATAGGACCACACTAAAATAAGTTTCTTACCTTAAATTTTCACATATTCCTCCTTTGCTCTCCTTCTTTCTCCTCTCTTGATTTTCGGTCAAATTGGTCAATACCCTTGTCAACCTCCAAGTAAATACCGAAATGGGGGTTTAGACACAACTCAATTCACCTAAGCTTATTAATTAAGCTAAGAGGCAAGGGAAGTGCTTAAAGCACAAAAATGAAGATTTACCTTGAAACTTTAGGATGGCCTTTTAGTCATGAATCAAAGAATGACTCCCCATGAGCTTTTGAAGCTTGAATGTGGCTCATTCAAGGAAGGAAAAACAAGGGAAATTGGGGAGTCAAAAACCGGCCACCAAAGAATAAAGGAAATGATGAAATTTTGTGGTTTTTCTTACCTTAAACCAACAAGGAGACTCCAAGCTCCAAAAAGATGTGGTTTATTCTTCAAATGCCCAAAACCCATGAAAATGAAACTCCTCCATTTGAAATTCCGAAAAGATAGGACTTGAGGAGAGGAGTTCAAATATATATATTTATTTCGAATTTGGAGCTTAAATGAGACTTGGGCATGAGGTGGAAGTGGAGTTGCCATTGGAGCCCTTTGTTGCAGCTTGAAATCGTCCAAGCAAGGAAGAGGAGGGGAGCATACGGATGAGAGAGATGAGGGAGTTCAGATGTGAAGAAGGAAATGAGGAAAGAGAAGGAGAAAACGTGAGTAAGTAACTTTTTCACTATTCCCCTTTTTGACTTTTCAACTCTTCTTTTTCTTTGTTAATTAGCTAATAGAGAGGGCTGACTAGTCTAATAAAAACCGGCCCACACACTATTTAAACTAGAGCGTTTTTCGTTTTCTTACAGAAAACGCTCGTTATTTTACCCGGTTTGGCACTATTCACTAACCGGGCCTGTTTTTCGGATTTTTCTCGTTTCTTTATTTTTAATGGCTATTAAGCTTCCATTAATACTTAATTATAGTTATATAATCAACTATAATTTTTACGGGTCCATTTGACCACTTAAAGTCACGTTTTCGGGTTTTCTCGAAAAACGTGCTTTAAAACTCCGTTATCGTTTTAATCCATTATTTGGATTCGTTTTCTTCGGGAATCACTCCCGTATTCTAATTAGGCCTAACTAAGCCTTAGGAATCCATCTCGGACCCTAACGAGATCATATATCTCTTATTTTCATTTAATGCGCATTTTAGCGTTTTTCGTTTTTCAAGCGTTTTCTCTTTACTTTTGGTTTTATTTTCTTTACCAATGCTCTTTAGGCACCATTAGGCCTTTAATAGTCATATTAGAGTAATTTAATCACCATTTTTAGATCCGGGGTATTAAATATACATTGTACCGGTCTGATGGACTAAATTCCCGAGCGACTACACATTACTATCCCTTTCCATTAACAACAACAACAACATACACCTTTCAACTATACCGAGTATTTATAAACTGATGCCGATAACAATTTCGGTGTTACTACACCTACTGTATATATACACTTAAATGATTACCCATGTACGGTGTCTACCCAGTCCTACTCTCGAACGGCTTCCAGCTCTCTGTACCTGAAATAGGAAAAGAAGAGAAAGGGTGCCCCAAGGGGCTCAGCACCTTTGCTGGTATGGTAATCCCGCAGCCCACTGCTACCGGGCCACGCACAACTAATTGTCGTCTTAGCGTGCGATTGATTATATTTAAATCATGCATGCAACTGTAAACACACAACACATAACATTTCGCCTCAATGGGCTCAACAAACGGATAATACATCCTTACTTGATATGTCACTCATGGTATTCATTATCCTAGAGTTTCCTCCTCTAACGGAGCTACTTCCTTAATAGACGCCAACTACCCAATAATCGGGTTATCCTTAAACGCCTCTTATCACAAACTGGGATTCATTTCCATGATCCACACACTCCATATTTTATAACATATAATATTCCTCACATAACCAAACATAACAACACCCTTCACGTTTCCACGTGCACATGATAACATCACAATAGGATTTACTTTACAACAACATCACATAACATAATGGGAACGGTCCTCTTAGGAACCGACCCAAACATAGTTAATTCACTGGTGAGCCTAGAGAATGGTGTCACCCTCATGGTAAGCTCGTTATACAACAACAACAACACTCATTACCGTCCTAATAGTCGGACGAGTAACTTAAGTTAAGATGGTTCGGGTTTGGAGGCCCGAACACACCACACAAACACATGTTCCCCCTAAACCGATCATAAGTCAGAATAGCTAAGCTTTGGAGTAAGCTATGGGAGATCATAACCCGTGAGGGAAACAACCATAACAAAGAGAAGGGTAAGGCTAAGAAGGATACCCTCTCCCAAACAACGCGCGACCGGCCAAACCGGATTCCTCACTACTGTTAGTACATACTTACTTTAGATATTAGTTAGAACCCCACTATGGAGCCTATCACATGACAACACATACAGTATTACAACTGGGTTAGACATACAAGGGAGATCCCTACATTCACATACACATATCACACATTAACACGCATAGCCGTGGTTAGAACGTCCCATAGTTCGGGTCGTTTGCTCCGAATACCGAACTCTCATGTGATCCTAGACTCAGTTAACTAAGTTAACACTTATGAGGTTAAATGGTATCGGAGTTGAACACGCCATATGAATGAATTACTGTAACTCATTACATGTTTTATCTTACAACGTGGCAAACACACAGAAAACACATTGGCATACAAGCCGGTGTAATCCGGTAGGACACGGGTTGCAAGAAACCATACCTGTCACCGAGTCCACTTACCATGTCCACTTATGTTCCTCGAGCAATTCTCGAACAACTGATAACATTACATGTACTTTTATTAACATCGGGGTAGCACGATTACTTAATGTCTATTGCTTATAACTTTTTCCCCGTTAACTTAGTTACATAACTTCACTTTTTAACTGTTTTACTTTTACATTTCATACAACTTCACCCACTTAATTGTCATTAAAACTCACCTAACATGTCCTTAACAACTTTATAACAACAATACTAATCAATCCCCATCATTACTATCATTTCATAACCTTAAACCATTTTTTGGTCCGACCGAACTTACCGACCGACCTTGCACAAGGTCGGTCCATTCGAGAACACTTTACCGTCAAAATTTCTACTCCGACCGACCTTGTAAGTTCGGTCGCATGTTCGGTCCATTCCAGAAACTTAATTCATACACAAAATACAAGCCCGAGCGACCTTGCAAGTCCGGTCCCCAAGGTCGGTCCATTCCAGAAGCCAATTCTCGCAGGGTAAACTGGCTCGACCGAACTTGCAAGTTCGGTCGCAAGTTCGGTCTGCCCCAGACCCTTGTTTTCCTTTTCTCATTCAACTCCAAACTTCACCCCATATATCCTAGTACACCCTAACCTCATTTGGGCACTTCAAACACCCTTTAGCCATGTACTAAACTCTCTAAATCACACACCAAAACCATCTTATCATTCACAAATTCCTTACAAAATTCTTAGCACTTGGAATGTTTCCTCCTTAAGATTTCTAAGTGGTATTTCACCAATAATGACCACTATACCAAGTGTTTCCTCTACACCTTACATCATCTCTCAAACTTCTTTTCTTACTAACTAAATCTCCTTTTTCACATCTTACCTAAATCACTTCTTCTTTGTACATCAACATTCCTAAACCTTAAACAAACTTCTCCAGACTTAAATACATTCTCAGAAACACGCATTGATTCCTAGAACTTCCAAATAACACCTAAATCCTTGCATCACTCTAAATCACCTTAATACATGTTTTCTTCCCAAGTAAAACATTTGTTCACCTTTAACACTTCCTATTCACCAAAACTTACTTAAAACACTTAGAACTTCTTACACATTTTCCAATTTGGCCATAGCTTCTCTTGTATATACTCACATCCAAACACTTAGGTTTTTACCTTATTTCATTCAAGAACACCTAAAATCCATCAAACACATTTTTATACACAAACTTCACACATTTAGCACTACATCACAATATAGTGCATAAACTTAAATTGCTTGGGGCTTAGGCCCTTAAATAACATGGCTTTTAGGCCCTTAAATTGCATAAACCATAAACACTGAATTTCCCACATAAATAATGCCTTTGACCTGCAAATACACCCAACAATACATATGCCCTTAATAAACTCCTTGAGAGCATTTCACTAGGTCATTCACCTTTGGCTCCTTAGATCATTTTAACAAGCATTATAAGCTCATTTCTCCTAAGGCATTAAACAACACTAGGTTAGCATATTTACCTCTTTTCCACTCAAACTTCTTTCTTGTTTCCTTATAAACCGGTAAGGCATTTGATTCCTTGTCACCCTAAACAATATATACACATTGAAATGAGTATGCAAGCTTTAAGCTTAAACTCATTGTAACCCTAGGTTTACATTGTTTCGAAACATTAATGTAGTTGTTTTACCTTGATCTTGAAGAGAGTTTGAATATCTATGAAGAGAGGACTCCACCTAGTCCATAAGAGATTGGAATGAGGCTAGAACAAAGTCACACAAAGAGCTCCATCAATGAGTATTTTCGGTCAATAACAAAACATGGAGGAAACTTGATTTTTCTTTGAGATTCCTTACCTAGAAGCAAAGGAGATCAATAATATGTGGAAATACAAGCTCAAGCTCCTTCATGGTGGAACTCCATGGCACCGAAATGGGGCTCTTGAAGTTTTGAGAAGATAGAAATGAAGGGCTTGATGAGAGGAAGAGAATGGTGGTGTTTGTTTTTGATTTGGTTATGAGCTAGATTTTACAGAGGTCAAAGCTTGAGTTTTAATGGTGGTGGTGGTATTACCGTGAGAGAACAGCAAGAAGAGAGGAAGAAGAAGGTTGGAACCGTGTGAAATGAGAAAAGAATGAAGATGAAGATAGAATTTGCTTTTGTTAAGATATTTATGTATAAAGCAAAAAGTACTTTACTTTAAGCTTTACTTTACTTATTTGATTTCTTTTACAAGTTGGTGACTCACACCTTGAAAAACTGGCCCCCATTTAGTTAGAATGGTACTTTAGTCTTTATTTGTCAATTTAATTACTTATGATAACATATGTGACAAACTAGCTTGTAAAAATCACTATTCACAAAAACAAGGCACATAGAAGTGAAATTTTTGATTTCCCATTGATATAGACTTCCAAATGTGTTACTATATAGTACACATGTTAATTAAAGAGTAATTATGGACATCTAGCCATTCAAAACTCATTTACAATACAATTTTTCAAAAATGTGCTTTAAGACTCCTTAAAGCACTTTTTGTGTCTTAACTTGTTTTCAAGCTTGGTTTTCTTTGGTAATTGATTTAAAATGTTCATTAACATATTTATAAGGCATAGGTATGACCACTAGGTCTTATACACATTTATCCCAAGCTTAGAGCACATTTTAGCCCATATTGACCTTAAGGTATTTATTTATGTTTTGTTTGGTTCCAATGTCTACCAAGGTTTCCTAAGGACTTAATTAGCCTTATTAAATCATAATTGAATATCATTAAGTCTTGGTAGGCTCTTTGGGTCCCAACCAAGTTCACTCCAAGCTTAGAGCATGTTTTTGCTCAAACTGTATCTTAGTGCTTTATTGCATTTTACTATTGTTTAAATTGTTCACTGATGTTTCTAAGGCACTTTTTATCCTTTACATACCATAGTTTGATATTTAAACCACATATCAAGGTTTGGGGTATTTCAATCTACCCCCCTTAAAGAACTTCGTCCTCGACGTTTACACTTCCCACACATCTTGGATTAGATACGGGGATTACTTATAGAAATAAACTTCCATAACCAAACACACTTTACATCACAACCTCGGATTTAATGGTCCGGGTAACACCTCACATCCATACATAACATAACATTTCACAAGATAACCTCGGACTCAATGGTCCGGGTACTTAACAACATTTACACATACATAACAACCCTTAGACTCTCTGGTCTTGGGTAACATAACAACATTTAGACACATAGTCTTGATAACATAACAGCCTTTAGACACATAGGTCTATGTAACACAACACATTTAGACTCATAGGTCTTAATAGCTACACTTTAGGAACTCAAGGTCCAAAATAATATTTCTACACATACCACACAACATGTCATAGCATGTATAGCATCAAAATATCTTTGACATACACTGTGATCCCGCAGAACCCGGTCGCGATGACACCTCCGTCCCCGTGCCTTTGGGAGATCAAACAATCACTTAAATTTGAAATTTTCCCTTGTGAGGTTAAGTAAGAAAACTTTAATTATGTAAAGTATCTATCGACGTTTTATAAATACCAATTCAAAATCCTTTTTGAAAACACACACAACTCCAAGTCCAACTTATGCTCTTTGCTTCCTTTCTTAGCGTGGTTAATTGTGACCACTTATAGGGAGCTTCAAGAATCATCCAACCCTAATGTGATCAGCATCAGTGTCGAACTATCCTTCCACCCCAATTTGTGTTCGGCTTCCCTTGATCGCATGCAAATCAAGTTCCACTTCCCACTTCATTTTCAAGAATCAAATAAATCACTCATTTCCAATTTTCTATCTTTTTAATCATTCTAGTCATGATCATAACATCTCCAAGGATAGAACTTCGTCTATCAGTTATTTCCATTCACCTTAATGTTGTTACCTAGGGAATCTTATTCTCACTAGGTTCTATGTCGGTTTCATACCCTTTCGTGAATCACTATATAGTATATATACACATATATTTTATCAAAATACCGCACACAGTTTCACATTTATACACTGTCGGGGTTTTTTTTTTGTTCCCCGGGAGTTTCTCTACTCCCCACACTTGTACTATCACACACAATTGTTAACAAACAAACACACTTATCACAATGGTATTTGCATCTTCTGTGCGCAATTACCACAATTAAACCATGAATGAATGCGTATGTTTACGTAACACACACACCAATCATCAATACAAATTATTTTGTGCTATGCACAACATAAATCACGTACACTTGTACGGTAATACACACTAAGTGGTTTTGCGCTCTACCCCCCTTAAAAGGGATTACGCCCACGTAATCAATCACTATACATTGGCTTAAAATGCTCTGCCATCGTGAAGTGTTTTAACTTCCACGCGGTCTATTACACAATGGATTCTGATTAGGGGATCTTAACCATATTGGCGGTTTAGTTCCTAAACCAAGAATTCTCATTGGAGTTTGTTTAAACTCTTAGTTGGTTTCGATTCTGGCCTGTTAGGCTTCTAGGCGTTAATAATTAGCCATTCACTCGTGTTCACCATGTACATTCAACCCTTGAATCACTGGCTCACTAGTTTCTGCTGCGCAACTCTGACAACTATAGGGCTTAGTTTGCCCCACTCATTATTCTTACTGTATTGCACTTCTCCAATTATCACCTTTATCTTGGTAATAACGGTTTCTCAACCGACGCGTGGTATCTCTTACCGTTAGCGAATTCGGTGAGTTATAAACTTTCTATCCACTTCCATAATAATTTACTGTGTATACAGCTACGTATTTCACAATGATTGACTTGTTCCCTTCCGACTTACTGTCGGTTGAGATTGAGCTACTACCTAGTGTGTAGTGCTCTCTCAGCTATTTACAACATTTGGGGTATATTCCATACCGACATTGGCAGTTAGTGCTACTGTAGTCACTTACTGTTAATCATATCTCCACATTTGGTTGTGTACGAGTACTTTTTATTGGTGCGGCCTTGCATTTCCTATGCATCGGCCATTATAACATTATTGCTTCACAATTAACATGTTTCCAATTCCTAGCTATCCCACTCGTTCATTACTGCGCAAGTGCAATACCAAAACACTCAGTCATACAGAGTGCAGAGGCGTAAACTCTTGACAATAAATCCCTTATGTGATTCACCATGGAATTCATACTGAGTTCCTCATCACATAGTACCTACCACTGGCTTATTGCCCAGTCTGTTTAACATCACTTATCTTGCATCTCCACTGAGTTTAATTCATAACTGGTCTTATCTGCTACATTCTTGTTTAACAATACTTATACAACGGTCGCTCGCTGCGCACCGTGCTCTTACTCCTTGTATAACATCAACTTATATCGTACTTACTGCCACATTAACTTCTACATATGTACTCACATCATTCGTGTTATGGTTCGCCATCCATTTGGACGACTACTGTATGCTCCTGGAGCGTGGCTCACTCGAGTTACAAGCCGCTGTTATTCAGCCGGGTGCTTCACAAGCTACTAAACTAACTGTTCTCTCGCAATATCAACATGGTCAATCCTTAACATATTTCTTGAGCTTGATTCACATAACTACCGCTCCAGCGGTTTCACAATATCGAGAGGTATCCCCACTCTTAAAGCAGTGGTTCGTTCTCCGCTCTATTTACTTGTACCACATAAACTTCTACAATTAACTCAAATTTACATAACATATCTTGTTTGTGGCTTATAAGCCTTGCTGCCTTGAACTCCGCTCATTGTAGGCTGTTCACACTCATTTACATCTCTGTACAACATTACATGGTTTAGTGGTAATATTGGGCTTCGTGACAGGGTCGTCGTATCACACTTCCTTTCATGGGATGCCCCTTAGGATTGTCAGTCCGTCTCCTGACAACTTATGTCTAAACTGGGTGTTAGTTTCAACCCTTGTGTTTCTATCATGTTATCTTGTTCAATTATTGTTGATGCAAATACCCTTCAAGGATCGCTCCTGGGTGTTGCTAAGTTATGCCTTCACATCAGGTTCACACTTATTGGTATACTCAGTTAGCCACGCCGTTTGCGTTCTTAACTGGTTATTATCTCCTTCTGTGAAGATCAACATTTCCTGGTAGTGTAGGTACTCATTCTGGGAGTTTCATCCCGTTCTTTGCACATTAATGTGTCCACATTAGGCATCTGCTTAGCCATGGACAGGCTGGGTCTCCGTTCCAGCTAACATGTTTATCTCTAAGGATCCTTAAGTCATATACGATGTCTTTACATTCAGTTAGTGCACTTCGCACCTCCTGACTCTTAAACATTTCCTTGAAAGGAATTCACTAATTCCTTTAGTCTCGTTAACTTAACTGAGTTCCTTAACTTCAACCATTCATGGTAATCCTTAGTTCTTGTTTGACTTATACTGCTGACCGTAGTACGGAGTCGACTACTTCCCGTGTTTCGGACTCTACCCGTATACATATGTGGGGTACCATACTGATACATTACTACTTACCCAACTAACCCATAAGTAGGTCTGTCAGGCCCACAAGCTCCTATCGGAGTGCGGTCGTCCCACATTACAGTTGGTACACTCGTAGTGTCCGTCACACGCCTAGGTGAAGTATTCTGTTGTCAACTCCCTTATATTGTCCCGTGACAATATTCATTCCATGTTTCCCGAACTTAATCGAGGGAAAGTTTATCCATTGTTGAATTCTTATCAACTGCCCTTGGTTTTACTGGTTTGGTTTAGAAGAAGGTTAGAAATAAATATTGGTTTGAAAGAAAATCTGGTTTTGAAAAGAAAAGAGTTTGAATAAATCTGGGTTAAAAGAAAAATTCTCATGGTTTTTCAATGCCTTCTTCCCTTAACCAAATCTAGCTTCTTGCTGACTGGTGTACTTCTAATTACAAGGGTCAGGCTATCAAGCCCTTCCACGGTCATGATGACCACATTTAACTTTATGGTACTTTACCAAGTACTTTGTAGTGGTTATAAATTTCCCGAACAGCCCTATTATAGCAGCACTTGCTATAGCAAGTGCGCCATGCTAACTGGCTATCGGTTAAGCACACATACTGGTTGCGGTATTGTTCTTACTCGCACTATTATCAGTGGCCTTGTTGGCCCTCACTCGACCTTACCGTCTTGACAATAACCCTCTGGGTAACTTCTCACTGTATTCACATGATAATTATCAACGGGGGTGTCTCCCATTCTTGGAGTCCCCTTTCTTTTTGTATTGTTTCCTCTTCGTAGCCCGTTCCACGCATTGTCGTAGTTACTGAGACTTGTCTCAGGTTGGGCACCACATTGTAGTTCCTTAGTCGGTTGGTATACCGTTGGTGTATCATTTAACAACTGTAGTCCCGTAGACACTCGTCTCGGGTTTCATCAATCCACTTCTTGCCTGTTGCACGGTTGGTGCGTTGCAAGCTGGTTGTTCTCGACTGCTCAGCATGTCGACCCAGGTTGCCGGAAATTCTATTCTCTTATACACAAAATTCTTCATTCTTCGCTATGAATGCGGTTAACATTGTTCAGATGGAAACCATCACCGGGATTCCCACTTTTCGGGATCTACCGTATGACAGGTTCTCCCGTACTCTAACGGTATTTAATAACAGCCAGATCGGGTATTCCCGAGTAAGAGTGGACTTCCATCTCTCTGGCGTTCTTTCCCAAGTTATAAAACAGGGGTTGTGGAGGGCGGGAAGGATATAGTAGGTTTCCAGTAGTCACTGGTAGTTCCTAACTAGCGTATCTCTCACGCTATCACTCAACCCTTAACCCAAAGTACTAAAATCCTAACTCGGTACATCCTAAGCTCGGTAATTCAGTCATCAGAGCGATACTTCGCTCTGATACCACTTTTTGTAACACCCCATCCAACAACAAACACATAACAACAATCTGCAGCGGAATACACACCTCATCACGTAACTTAACTCGTTGGTGTTACACGCCGTTAACCACCCACGTGGCTAACAAGGCTAATACATATACATTGTACCGGTCTGACGGGCTAAATTCCCGAGCGACTACACACATTACTATCCCTTTCCATTAACAACAACAACAACATACACCTTTCAACTATACCGAGTATTTATAAACTGATGCCGATAACAATTTCGGTCTTACTACACCTACTGTATATATACACTTAAATGATTACCCATGTACGGTGTCTACCCAGTCCTACTCTCGAACGGCTTCCAGCTCTCTGTACCTGAAATAGGAAAAGAAGAGAAAGGGTGGCCCCCAAGGGGCTCAGCACCTTTGCTGGTATGGTAATCCCGCAGCCCACATGCTACCGGGCCACGCACAACTAATTGTCGTCTTAGCATGCGATTGATTATATTTAAATCATGCATGCAACTGTAAACACACAACACATAACATTTGCCTCAATGGGCTCAACAAACGGATAATACATCCTTACTTGATATGTCACTCATGGTATTCATTATCCCTAGAGTGTTCCTCCTCTAACGGAGCTACTTCCTTAATAGACGCCAACTACCCAATAATCGGGTTATCCTTAAACGCCTCTTATCACAAACTGGGATTCATTTCCATGATCCACACACTCCATATTTTATAACATATAATATTCCTCACATAACCAAACATAACAACACCCTTCACGTTTCCACGTGCACATGATAACATCACAATAGGATTTACTTTACAACAACATCACATAACATAACGGGAACGGTCCTCTTAGGAACCGACCCAAACATAGTTAATTCACTGGTGAGCCTAGAGAATGGTGTCACCCTCATGGTAAGCTCGTTATACAACAACAACAACACTCATTACCGTCCTAATAGTCGGACGAGTAACTTAAGTTAAGATGGTTCGGGTTTGGAGGCCCGAACACACCACACAAACACATGTTCCCCCTAAACCGATCATAAGTCAGAATAGCTAAGCTTTGGAGTAAGCTATGGGAGATCATAACCCGTGAGCGAAACAACCATAACAAAGAGAAGGGTAAGGCTAAGAAGGATACCCTCTCCCAAACAACGCGCGACCGGCCAAACCGGATTCCTCACTACTGTTAGTACATACTTACTTTAGATATTAGTTAGAACCCCACTATGGAGCCTATCACATGACAACACATACATTATTACAACTGGGTTAGACATACAAGGGAGATCCCTACATTCACATACACATATCACACAATTAACACACGCATAGCCGTGGTTAGAACGTCCCATAGTTCGGGTCGTTTGCTCCGAATACCGAACTCTCATGTGATCCTAGACTCAGTTAACTAAGGTTAACACTTCTGAGGTTAAATGGTATCGGAGTTGAACACGCCACATGAATGAATTACTGTAAACTCATTACATGTTTTATCTTACAACGTGGCAAACACACAGAAAAACACATTGGCATACAAGCCGGTGTAATCCGGTAGGACACAGGTTGCAAGAAAACCATACCTGTCACCGGAGTCCACTTTACCACGTCCACTTATGTTCCTCGAGCAATTCTCGAACAACTAATAACATTACATGTACTTTTATTAACATCGGGGTAGCACGATTACTTAATGTCTATTGCTTATAACTTTTTCCCCGTTAACTTAGTTACATAACTTCACTTTTTAACTTGTTTTACTTTTACATTTCAATACAACTTTCACCCACTTAATTGTCATTAAAACTCACCTAACATGTCCTTAACAACTTTATAACAACAATACTAATCAATCCCCATCATTACATATCATTTCATAACCTTAAACCATGTTTTTGGTCCGACCGAACTTACCGACCGACCTTGCACAAGGTCGGTCCATTCGAGAACACTTTACCGTCAAAATTTCTACTCCGACCGACCTTGTAAGTTCGGTCGCATGTTCGGTCCATTCCAGAAACTTAATTCGTACACAAAATACAAGCCCGAGCGACCTTGCAAGTCCGGTCCCCAAGGTCGGTCCATTCCAGAAGCCAATTCTCGCAGGGTAAACTGGGCTCGACCGAACTTGCAAGTTCGGTCGCAAGTTCGGTCTGCCCCAGACCCTTGTTTTCCTTTTCTCATTCAACTCCAAACTTCACCCCATATATCCTAGTACACCCTAACCTCATTTGGGCACTTCAAACACACCTTTAGCCATGTACTAAACTCTCTAAATCACACACCAAAACCATCTTATCATTCACAAATTCCTTACAAAATTCTTAGCACTTGGAATGTTTCCTCCTTAAGATTTCTAAGTGGTATTTCACCAATAATGACCATACCAAGGGTTTCCTCTACACCTTAACATCATCTCTCAAACTTCTTTTCTTACTAACTAAATCTCTTTTTCACATCTTACCTAAAACATCACTTCTTCCTTGTACATCAACATTCCTAAACCTTAAACAAACTTCTCCAAGACTTAAATACATTCTCAGAAACACGCATTGAATTCCTAGAACTTCCAAGATAACACCTAAATCCTTGCATCACTCTAAATCACCTTAATACATGTTTTCTTCCCAAGTAAAACATTTGTTCACCTTTAACACTTCCTAGTTCACCAAAACTTACTTAAAACACTTAGAACTTCTTACACATTTTCCAAATTTGGCCATAGCTTCTCTTGTATATACTCACATCCAAACACTTAGGTTTTTACCTTATTTCATTCAAGAACACCTAAAATCCATCAAACACATTTTATACACAAACTTCACACATTTAGCACTACATCACAATATAGTGCATAAACTTAAATTGCTTGGGGCTTAGGCCCTTAAATAACATGGCTTTTAGGCCCTTAAATTGCATAAACCATAAACACTGAATTTCCCACATAAATAATGCCTTTGACCTGCAAATACACCCAACAATACATATGCCCTTAATAAACTCCTTGAGAGCATTTCCCTAGGTCATTCACCTTTGGCTCCTTAGATCATTTTAACAAGCATTATAAGCTCATTTCTCCTAAGGCATTAAACAACACTAGGTTAGCATATTTACCTCTTTCCACTCAAACTTCTTTCTTGTTTCCTTATAAAACCGGTAAGGCATTTGATTCCTTGTCAACCACTAAACAATATATACACATTGAAATGAGTATGCAAGCTTTAAGCTTAAACTCATTGTAAACCCTAGGTTTACATTGTTTCGAAAACATTAATGTAGTTGTTTTACCTTGATCTTGAAGAGAGTTTGAATATCTATGAAGAGAGGATTCCACCTAGTCCATAAGAGATTGGAATGAGGCTAGAACAAAGTCACACAAAGAGCTCCATCAATGAGTATTTTCGGTCAATAACAAAACATGGAGGAAACTTGATTTTTCTTTGAGATTCCTTACCTAGAAGCAAAGGAGATCAATAATATGTGGAAAGACAAGCTCAAGCTCCTTCAATGGTGGAACTCCATGGCACCGAAATGGGGCTCTTGAAGTTTTGAGAAGATAGAAATGAAGGGCTTGATGAGAGGAAGAGAATGGTGGTGTTTGTTTTTGATTTGGTTAAGTGAGCTAGATTTTACAAGAGGTCAAAGCTTGAGTTTTAATGGTGGTGGTGGTATTACCGTGAGAGAACAGCAAGAAGAGAGGAAGAAGAAGGTTGGAACCGTGTGAAATGAGAAAGAAATGAGAGAATGAAGATAGAATTTGCTTTTGTTAAGATATTTATGTATAAAGCAAAAATAGTACTTTACTTTAAGCTTTACTTTACTTATTTGATTTCTTTTACAAGTTGGTGACTCACACCTTGAAAAACCGGCCCCCATTTAGTTAGAAGGGTACTTTAGTCTTTATTTGTCAATTTAATTACTTATGATAACATATGTTACAAACTAGCTTATAAAAATCACTATTCACAAAAACAAGGCACATAGAAGTGAAATTTTTGATTTCCCATTGATATAAACTTCCAAATGTGTTACTATATAGTACACATGTTAATTAAAGAGTAATGATGGACATCTAGCCATTCAAAACTCATTTACAAGACAATTTTTCAAAAATGTGCTTTAAGACTCCTTAAAGCACTTTTTGTGTCTTAACTTGTTTTCAAGCTTGGTTTTCTTTGGTAATTGATTTAATATGTTCATTAACATATTTATAAGGCATAGTATGACCACTAGGTTTATACACATTTATCCCAAGCTTAGAGCACATTTTAGCCCATATTGACCTTAAGTATTTATTTATGTTTTGTTTGGTTCCAATGTCTACCAAGGTTTCCTAAGGACTTAATTAGCCTTATTAAATCATAATTGAATATCATTAAGTCTTGGTAGGCTCTTTCGGTCCCAACCAAGTTCACTCCAAGCTTAGAGCATGTTTTTGCTCAAACTGTATCTTAGTGCTTTATTGCATTTTACTATTGTTTAAATTGTTCACTGATGTTTCTAAGGCACTTTTTATCCTTTACATACCATAGTTTGATATTTAAACCACATATCAAGGTTTGGGGTATTTCACTATCCTTTATATAGACTTTCTTAAAGATAAAGAAAATCTAGTAAAAGTAAGATTTTTGATATTTTAATTAAGTGACTTCCCAAAGGAATTTTGCTGTGAAATTTAACACATGTCAAGGATCGATATTATGAATTTTCTGAGGTGGAACCGAATTTTTTAAATGTTGGAATATTTTTAAATTGAATTTCTTGTCAGATTCAGTCAAAAATTGCTAGAAAATTATTGGAAACTCGAAAAATCTAAATTCCAACGCCATTATGCTGTAGAATGTCATCCTCTATCATGGGTTAAAATATCAAAGCATTTAAAGCTGATTTGGGCATCCTTTGGGAGAGAGAGAAAGCTTATAGGAGGTCTCAGGAGCCTTTAAAGATTACCAAAACGCCCCTGAAAATGACGAGCTGCTCCCATGCCATGGAACGCGCCGATCGAGCCAGAATCCCTTACTACTTGATTAAAATGCCTCTCACAACACCAGCACTCGTAGACCCTAACCCAGGGGGTCAAATTTTGGGTATAACAGCGGTGATAGCAGAAGCGGATTGAAGAACGACTGCAGAGCAAAGAGAACAAAAGAGAAATGTGGGAAGAATAAAAGAAATTAGGGTTGCAAATTGGGAGGGAAAATGAAGTGAGAAGAGTGAAAAAATAGATTATTGAAGAAAGAGATTATGAGGTGAGTCAAGTGTCATGTAATAGTTCATGTCAGCAACGGGGACATGTCATATAAGTCCATGTGGTCTTTACTAACGGAGAAGACTAATGTTGACGTAATCAAAGCAGACAAAGGTATGGATGGACTTTATAATTTCTAAGCCACATGAGTGAACTTTGTAATTAACCCTGAGAAGGGAAGAAATGGTACCAAGCCAAAAAGACATAGGAGCATCCGGCCACTTCCAGCCGGATGGAAGTAAGAATACATAAGGCATCCGGCCGTCTCCAGCAGGACGAAAGTAGGACTTAGGCAAGGCGAAATATAGTGTGGCCGGCCGTCTATGTCGGTCAAAGATATTAGGGAGGGCAAAACTGTACTTATACATGAAAATACAGGCTTACAGGCTGGCAACATGAGACCAGGCCCCCAAAACTCTATAAATAGGGAGTACCCCCATGAAACAAGACAGTAACATTTGGCAATCTAACTACACTTGATTAAAAAAGGCTCTCTCTTCTCCCTTCTTACGAGATTCAGTAATCGAGACCAGGTAACGTAGGATAGTAAATCAGATCGGACTATATTTGAGAGATGCAGTATACATTTTCATTTTGGCGCCGTCTGTGGGAAACGAACAGCAAGAAGCAACCACGAGACCACGTACATCAGGGAGTGATCTATGACGATTCGTAGAGGAAATCCTAAAACTAATGATATTTTTTGCAGGATCTGAATACGAGAAATGGCTCCAAGATCTAAGAAAACCACCGAAGAACACTACGAGGATAACAACATCGCGTTGAAGAAGAAATGAGTTCGGAGATGCCAGAAGCCATCTCCAAGAAAGATCTCGCAGGACATGTGAAGGGACTAGTCAGATCGATTGACGAGAAGATTGTGGAGGGAAACGAGACTCTGAGCAGGAATTAATGCAAGAGGATGAGGACTATCAGAAGAAGTGGGGACAAAATGACTGAGGCTATAGAGCAGTTGAGAAATAAGGATTCCAGAGGCAGTATGGCAGAGAAAGTAAAGATCGGAGCACAATTAGTCATTAGTGAGGAAGAAATGGAATAGGACGACCAGATAGACATGAGCTTATACCCCTTCTCAGAGAGGATAAGAAAAGCAAAACTCCCGCCGCATTTCGTTGCTCCGACGATTGAGAAATATGATGGGACAGGAGACCCCGCCCAACATATTAAGAAATTCATGTTTGCCATGAACACTCAAGGGATCAGCTCCCTCGCTCTCTGCAATTTATTCCCTGGAACGCTTTCGAAGAGAGCATTGGGATGGATCTCCACAAGACCGCCGCAGTCCATCACCAGCTTCAAACAACTGACCGAGGAATTTCAACAATACTTCGCTGCGAGCAAGAGGGTTAAAAAAGAGACAATAGAGTTGATGGACGTTAAGCAGCGAAAGGGGGAAACTGTGAAGGAGTACAGTGAGCACTTCCATAAGAAGGTCGCAGAAATTGATGATATCGATGAGAAAATCTTGATTAAAGCCTTTGGTAACGGTTTGGCTCAGCCTCGGCTTGCTGGAAAGATCGCAACAAAAGCACCGAAAACTCATGGGGAATTAGCTGAAATGATCCATGATTTTTTAAAATCTGAGATAGCAGAAAACAAGGCTAAGGAGCTAGCAGATAGCTTCAAAAATGCAGCAGCACCAGAAAAGAAAGAGGGGCGTGGAGGAAATGCCGGAAGAGGAGGGTCAAGATACAAACCATATTATTACAAGTCGACCGCCGGATCTTCCTCTTAGGGGCCGCAGCATCAGGGGGCAAGGGCCATTGTCTACATTGACCCAGGGAAATATGCTGCTGCAGTAAGAGAAGGATACCTTCCTCAGCCAAGAAAGCCGCCGCAGGGAGAAATTCCAGTTGCATTCTGCGAATACCATGGAAACCGCAACCACTGGACTGTAAACTGTGCTACCCTGGCCAAAGAGCTTCGAACCATTGAGGAAAATAAGAAGAAGGGAAAGCACTCAGCGGGAACACAAAGGCAATAAGGCGGTCAGCAGGGCGGCACCCAAAATGCACCACGTGGACGGCAAGAGGAGGAGGTTCACCCCAGGCTTGACCCTGGCAAGTCGGTGGGTATGATAACAGGACTTTTTTCAGAGGTAGGACCACTAACCCCTAATGAAAGAAAAAGGCACATTCATCAAGTGCATCAGGAACTCCCGGAGAAGAAGATCGCCAAAAAAGAAAGTTTTCCTTCAATTTTCTTCTCGACGAAGATGAAGATGAAGTGCTGTATCCACACAACGATCCACTTGTCATTCGTGTACAGGTAAATGATCGAATGATGGAGGGAATCCTGATCGATAGTGGGGCTGGAGCGAATGTCATATCAGCCGAAGCGGTTGGGAGGTTGGAAGTGCCTAAGGACCGGATCAAGCCATATTCGGCGGTTCTAGGAGGATTTGTGAGAGGGGTCTCTACCACGTCTTCTGGCAGTATAGATTTTACAATGACCTTGGGTCAAGGGAACGAAAGGAGAACGGAGAAACTCACGGGTTTTATTGTGCCAGGTCTGTCTGGATATAACATGTATCTTGGAAGGCCAGGAATCAATGCTTTCAAAGCCATACACATCACTCATCACTTAAAATTGAAATATTTAACCACAAACGGGAAGGTGGTTACGATAAGAGGAAGCCAAAAGATGGCCCAAATGTGTGAAGTCCGCATCATGGACAGCCTTCCTAGTGAGGAGATGGTCAAAACTGTAGGGTCACAAAAGGAGTTCAAGGGAAAGTTACCTTCTTCCGGAACCAAGTCAAGAAAAGGAAGGGTGTCAAACAACTCAAAATCCCCCCAAAGAGGTACATTTAAAATCTGACTCTTCTAAACTTTTTAAAATAGGAACTGCGTTTGACAGTAAAGAGCAAACTCACTTAATGAGGTTCCTGGAAAAAAGAAGGACACATTCGCCTGGAACACGGACGAAATGCTGGAATAAACCCAAGCGTTATCCGGCATGAGCTCAGAGTAGACCCAAAGCATCCGGCAGTTAGGCAAAGGAAAAGGGTAATAGGGGAAGAAAGAGATTTGGCTGCACGAACCGGGTCCAGAAACTCCTCAAGGCCGGATTCATCAGGGAGGTAGCATACCCACGATGGCTGGCTAACGTTGTCATGGTAAAAAAAGCAAATGGAAAGTGGAGAATGTGTGTAGATTTCACAGATTTGAATAAGGCATGTCCTAAAGATTTCTATCCCCTACCATCAATAGATAGATTGGTGGTTTCAACTGCTTAGAGCTCTGTGTTAAGTTTTCTAGATGCATTCTCCGGCTATAATCAGATAAAGATGAAAGAAGGAGATTCGGAAAAAACGTCCTTTATCACTTCAGCCGGAACATTCTGTTACAAAGTAATGCCTTTTGGTCTGAAGAATGCAGGGGCCACCTTTCAGCGAATGATTGACAAAGTATTTTGTCAACAACTTGCCCGAAATGTGGAAGCCTATGTTGACGATATAGTCGTAAAAAGCCCGTCAAAAGAGCAACACATGAAAGATTTAGAGGAAACATTCGACACTCTGGACAAGTACCAAATCAAGCTAAATCCGGAAAAGTGTGTGTTTGGTGTGACTAAAGGAAGGTTTCTTGGCTTCATTGTTGGACAGAGAGGTATCGAAGTCGATCCGGAAAAAAGTCAAGCAATTCTCAACCTTTCTCCTCCAAAAAATATCAAGGATGTCCAAGCCCTGAATGGGAGACTCACAGCGTTAAGCAGGTTTTGTTCCAAGCTACAGGAAAAGTCAATCCCGTTCTTCAATATCCTAAGGAAGAACAGCAAATTCCAGTGGGGACAGGAATGTATAGATGCGTTCGAAAAAATCAAGGAAATGCTTCGGGATTTGCCTAAACTGGGCGTACCGGCCCCTGGCCAAGATCTCTATCTTTATTTGTCCGCAACAGATTGGGCGGTTGCAGCTGTCTTGATCATGGAGGAGAAAAGGGAGATACCAGTTTACTACACCGGCAAAATTTTAAGCCCAGCTGAAGGACGGTATACTAATATAGAGAAAATCTTGTTCGCATTAGTAGTGGCATCAAGGAAGTTACGGCCCTACTTTCAGTCACATTGGATCTTTGTCAGGACCAACTGGCCACTCAAGCAAATAGCGAACAATCCAAATGCTTCCGGCCGGATGGTGAGCTGGACAGTAGAGCTAACACAATATGAAATTCACTTCTTGCCCAGAACAGCGATTAAAGCCCAGGCCTTGGCAGACTTCAAAACAGAAACAAACTTTGCAAAAGAAGAGAAATAGCTTCAGAACCCATACGTCATCTTGGTTGACGGAGCCCAATGCAAAAGTGGGGCGGGAGCTGGAATAGTAGTGCAAGTGCCGGATGGACAAAACTTGAACTACGCCTTCCGGCTAGATAGTGACGTTACCAACAACGAAGCTGAATACGAAGCCCTTATCCAGGGTTTGGAGGTGGATACCGCCCTAGGGGCAACAGAATTAGACGTATACTCAGATTCTATGTTGGTAGCAAGACAAAACGACAACATCTATGAAGTCAAAGAGGAAAAGCTGTGGAGATACTTGCTCAAAGTCCAGGAGCTAAAAGCAAATTTCTAAAGATGTGAGCTAAAACATCTTCCTCGTGAGGAGAATGTCGAGGCTGATGCCTTGGCAAAATTAGCAAGTATGGCCGAAAAAGTACCCAATGAAATATGGTTAGAATTCAAAACTAGGTCAAGCATAGATAAGGCTCAAGTGTTTACAGTAGAATCAAGTAACAAGACAGAATCTTGGATGACTCCAATCATGGATTACATACGAAAGGGAAAGTTGCCGGAACAAGAAAAAGAGGCCAGGGTAATAAAAAGGCGGGCCGCATCCTTCTTCATTGAGAATAACCAACTGTATAAGCGATCTTTTGCAAGGCCAGCACTGAAATGTGTTACCATGGCCGAAGGAGCAGAACTAATAAAAGAGGTACATGATGGGCTCTGTGGCAACCACCAAGGAGAAAGAACCACAACACATAAAATCTTGAGACTCGGATTCTTTTGGCCAAAAATGATGGAACATTGCAAAGAATATATACAAAAGTGTCTCAAGTGTCAAGAACACGGGAACAAAATGCACAATTATCCGGCAGAACAAAAATCTATCCTCTGCCCAATCCCCTTTGCTATGTGGGGATTAGATATTGTGGGACCATTCCCAGAAGCTTCACCAGGGAGGTTCAAATTCATATATGTCGCCATAGACTATTTCACAAAGTGGGTCGAGGCAATGCCCGCCATCTCCATCACAGCTAGAAAGTCACAGGAATTCATTTGGAAATATGTGGTGTGCAGGTTCGGTATACCAAAGACAATAATAACTGATAACGGAACACAATTCAATTGCGAGAGCTTCCGGGAATTATGTGAAGAATGGAAGATCGACTTAAGGTTTGCATCAGTGGCACACCCTCAGGGAAATGGGCAAGTCGAGAATGTGAATGGTCAGATAGTAAAAGCAATAAAGAAAAAACTCGATGAAAGAAAGGGAAAGTGGGCAGAGCTGTTACCCCAGGTCCTCTGGTCAAACAGAACAATGATAAGTGTGAAATTGATATGGTTTTATTGGTGCTAAATTCTTATTTATGCAACCTTTTTATGTGCTTTTTCACACTTATCCTATGCTTTTCATGACTCTTACTTTGGGCAAGAACTGATGCCAATTTATATGTTTAAAGCAGGAAATGATGCTAGAAATGCATAGATCTCCTCACGAGCTTTCCAACGCCACAAATAGGGAACAAATCGGAGCTCATATGAATAATTTAGACCCTATCAAAGTTGTGTCCAGAACAACGTTTATTATATATATTTCTATGATATTGCCGCAACGACAATGAAAAAAAGGGACAATCAGAATAGGAGAGAAGCATGCAGGTAACTCCAGAGTCTTCCAATGCAATTGATGGATGAAGTTAAATAAATAAAGAAACTTCCTTCCAAGAGTTATTAATGGATGGAGACAATTGAATACAGAAACTTAAAGGAACTGGAAGGTCTTTATTTATTTAATGAAACTGAAGAGACTAAAAGAAACCATCAATGGACAAACAGAAAGTCTTGAATTTGACTATAAATAAGGAAGACTTTGGAAGTGAAAGGCGGCCATCAAACAATCACCATTCACAACATCAGCTCTTTCTTCATTCACACCGGCAGTCCTAACTGAGCAGAGAGCATCACCATCTCCAACCTTCCGCTTTGTAGATTGCAGAACTGGATAGTAGAGGATTTAAGAGTCTCATATTCTCACCAGATGAACTCCCTACTCTCTCTATCTTTCTGTTTTGTTAGTATGTTAGGCTAAAGGATTAAATCTTGGGTGATGGGGGATTCGTGGTTAAACTGATATTATAATTATTTTACCGGTTGATTGGGATAATTATTTGGATTGTTCAGGTTGTTGATTTATTACGCTTTTAATAAAAGCTGCAGATTTTTATTATTAGCTTTGCGAATTTCTGTCACGATCTGACCGGTGAGTAATAGAAAGGTCATAGCAACCTGTTAATCTGAGGAAAAATTGATTAGATTAATTAATTGGACCTTCAGATGCAAGAATAATTCTCACGCTTAATCCTTTTATTTGTATGGTATTAGTTCGTGATTCGGCCTAATGTGTTACGGATAGAAGAGCTCAATTTGACTAGGATTTAGTCTTAAAGAGATAAAAAAGAATTTTGCCAATCCGAGTCTCGATTAACCGGTGATTAATTATATAATATGGCTAGCTAAGAATTCCCCTGAACCCAAGGTTCCGCTTCATTAATCTTTCTACACACTTTTATTTAATTCCTCGCTTGCTACTTTTAATTTAAAAACCAAAACAAACGACAATCCCCTTAATTCCCTATTTTCTAGGATTAGATTTAATTACTAAGTCCCCGTGGATTCGACCCCGGTAGCTTCTAGTTCACTATACTCTTTGACCGGGATTTATTTTTGCAACCCGTGGGCATTTTTAGATTTATAGATTTTCTAGGATAATTTTCTTAGTTATATCTGGTTGTCTTCAATTTCCCGTTTGCAAACAACAGAAAGGGGGCCGACAGGAGAAACACCCTACAGACTAATATATGGTTTAGAGGCTGTCATTCCGGCGGAAATTGTGGTACCATCAATAAGGTGGGAATCATATGACGAAGAAGTCAACAATCAGGGAATACAGGATCATCTAGACCTCCTCGAGGAGACTAGGGTGGCCGCCGCAATGAGGATGGAAAAAGATAAATCCAAGGTAGAACGATATTTCAACCAAAGGATAAAAGAGCGAAGTTTTTCCCCAGGAGAGTTGGTTCTCCGAGAAGTTAAGCAGCCTAAGAAGCTAGAGCCCCAATGGGAAGGACCGTACATCATACACCAAAGGATGGGATGAGCTTCATACCGCCTAAAAAATGGTGAAGGGTACGAATTGCCGCATTCTTGGCATGGAGAATGTCTGAAAAAATTCTATGTGTAAAATTTAAGATTCTTTAATAAAAAGGTATTATTTTTTGAAAAAGAGCAAAAGTATGCACCGGCCAACGAGCCGCAGGCTATCATGCCTTGAAAGTAAGCACCGGCCAACGAGCCGCAGGCTATCATGCCTTGAAAGAAGCACCGGCCAATGAGCCGCAGGCTATCATGCCTTGAAAGTAAGCACCGGCCAAACGAGCCGCAGGCTATCATGCCTTGAAAGTAAGCACGGCCAACGAGCCGCAGGCTATCATGCCTTGAAAGTAAGCACCGGCCAACGAGCCGTAGGCTATCATGCCTTGAAAGTAAGCACCGGCCAACAAGCCGCAGGCTATCATGCCTTGAAAGTAAGCACCGGCCAACGAGCCGCAGGCTATCATGCCTTGAAAGTAAGCACCGGCCAACGAGCCGCAGGCTATCATGTCTTGAAAGTAAGCACCGCCCAACGAGCCGTAGGCTATCATGCCTTGAAAGTAAGCTCCGGCCAACGAGCCGCAGGCTATCATGCCTTGAAAGTAAGCACCAACCAACGAGCCGCAGGCTACCATGCCTTGAAAGAAAAATCCGGCCAGACGGCTATACTTTGAAAGAAAAAGATTCGGCTATTAAAAACAAAAGTTCAGTCAATAAGCCACAAGCTTCTTGTGTTGTACGGGCAAACACTTAACTAACATGACTTGCATAAGGTGACCATATGTACACCATTCAAAAAAGGGGGAGAATGCCACAGTAATAAACAAATTGGCTAAAAAAAAAAGAAGTACTCCGGCAGAAAAATTAATAAAGATGGTGAAAAGTATAACTTATATTCCTCCCAAGAGTGGGGTAAAAACAATTACAAAAGTGTAATCATTACAAAAAGATTCGGCAAACACAAAAGATACATGCCGAAAGAAAAACCCCTCTAAAAATAAAGAAACTCCTATTCTATTTTTTCTGCAGCTAATCTATCACCACTACCAGCCACGCTTTCAGAAGATTTGAATCTCCTAGAAAGACGCTGCACCCCTCCGGCGGACGGCTGGATGTTGCTTCCAGCCGGAAGAAAGGAGGCTTGGCCGGCGCCAAAGCATGTCTCTCCAGGACTGCGGCAGAATCTCTCGAGCTCCGAGAAGAAGTTAGACTTCTGGGCGATAGCTTTGAACTCCAGCCTGTTGTACAGATCATCATCCAGTAACTCTCCTTTCTCAAGAAAGTACTCCGAAATAATCTGCTGGCAGATGTCGACTATCCTGCGGCACTGAGAAGCGAAGGATTCCTTAAGATGAGCATTAATTGTACTTTGCTTCTGTATCTCCTCCTGAGATTGCCGTGAAAAAGACATGAGCTTGGCCACTTGGGACTTAAGGGTCAGGACCTGGGCTCGATATTTGTCACGCCGAGCGTTGGCTAGGGACAGCTCCTCTTTAGCACTAATTACATGACCATTCAGCTGCTTCACATGCTTCAGGAGATTGGCAGAGCTCAAGCCTGACCGGAGCACGAGAAAGGTAAGAAATAGAGAGAGTAAAAAAGGAAACAAGAGATCAAGATCTGAAGGATTACCTTGGTTCGACGACTCAGCATTCTCAACTTGGAGACGAGACATGGCTTTCTCCAACTCTTTCACTCTCTCTTCCAGCCTGGTTTTCTCACCTGTCAAAACGGTCTTTTCTGCAACAAGGGCCTTCTTCTCCTCCTCTAAAGTAGAACAATCCCGAAGCAAAGATTGCTTCTCTTGTTCGAAAGAAGTCTTTGTTTGCTCTTCCAGTGGGGCCTTTTCCTCCGACGAGCAGTTAAGCTCCTGCATGAGCTTTCCCTTTTCCTCTAATAGGGTCTCATTTTCTCGTTGAAGGGCCTGCTTCTCCAGTTCAAGCGCCTCGGCCTCCAGCTTAAAAGAATTCCTCTCTGCATAGAAAAAAGCCTTGTCGGCCTGGAGGGAATTTACCTCGTTCCGGTGAGCAGAACGCACCTGATCCAGCAAAACGTCTAGGTCAGAGAAGGCCCGAGCCAGCTTATCTTTCCCAGAAACAAGATGGTTTCGTACCTCTATCAAAGTATTGTCAGCTTCCAGGATTCGGCTTTTTAAAGAAAAATTTTCTTCTCGGAGTTTCTTCAGTTGTGACTCATATTCGTCACGCTGACGGACGCATTCCTGCCGAGACAGCTGCAGATCCTTGTTTATTGCCTCAGTCCTCTCCTTCACCTTGAGATCGATCTCATAGTGAATCTATCATGAGAAGAGCGACTCTGCTTCAGCTCCTCTTGAGCATTATTGGCTCGGCTCTCCTCATAGCGGAGCCTGGACTGGAGGTTGCCGAAGTGAACCTCAGCACTTTGGGCCATGGAAATCACCTAAAAGCAACACAGTTCATAAAATTAAGAAAAAGCAAAACAAATCAGGAATGAAACACAAAGAAAGATATTTAAAAGAACTGTGTGCCAACCTGAAAGATTCCCCCCCACATCAAGTCAAACACATCACTTATTGGGAGGGAATGCCGCATGATGGCATCTGCCCCCCATCTCCCATCCGCAACCTTTGTTTAGTAGCAGTAACGGTTGCCGGAGGAGCAAAGATCCCGTCTGGATGACCGGATCTCCTTATTGTCTCCTTCCAAACGGAGGAATACTTGGCAGAATCACAAGATATCAAAGGAAGAGGGTGCCCGCGGTGATAAAACCATCCTTCCTTTTGAGAGGGGCCGGTAAAGGACTCCTAGGCAGGAGGAGGATGCGAGGAAGAAGAAGAGGCCATGATGTTCTCTCTTTGCTTACTCCGAAGCTCGGGATCTTCAGGCACCTGCTGATATTCCGTCGCTCTTTCCCACGCTGCATCCTTGGCCGCAGCAACGTCAATGGAGAATGAGGTTGAGGCCTCAGGGTTGTCAGAGGTTTGTCCCTCTCCCGATGTCCCTGGCTGTGCAGCCTTCGGCTTTGATGTAGTAGTTTTCTTTTTTAGTCTTTGCTTGACAGGAACAGGGACTGCCGCTGTAATAAAAACAGACATCATGTCAGTACCAGAAGGTTCAAGTGCATACAAAGCCGGAAACAGAAGGGTACTGTAAAAAGCAAAAGAGCGAGGAAAAACGAGGGATCAATCAAAACCTTGTTTAGCCGGAAGATCGGTGCGAAGTCCTGTAGCCCCCAAAGTGTTCTCTTGAGTAGGATCTAAAAAAAAGTAACCCGACAAGTCAGGAAACTGCTCGCAAATCGGAGTCAGATGACCAGACTCCCGCCCCAAGCGAGAACCAAGGTCTAAACCCGAACCATGGGTGAGAGGAAGAAAGACACGGCGCCCAGACTAGGGGCTCACGTGCCATGTACCTGGCAACCCGGCGTTAGCACCTTCGGGTGATTCCAGCCTTTTCTTCTTCTTCGAATGACCAGCTTGGTCATCTCTAGCTTCTTGCCTGGAGCGCTTCGTAAGAGGAGGAGCGTCTCCCAAGAGCTGCTCAGCCGCATCGACAGTCGCATCCATTGTATCGTAGTAATTGATTTTCTCATCCCCATTCTTGAAGGTGATGAAATTCCAGCTGTAGAAGGGACCGATCTTATCCCCCTTCTGGAAGAAATCTATATTCAACACACCAAAGTGATAAGAAAACCAACGGGGACAGCAAAACTTATGCTAAAAAATTAAACACTTACTGTGATAGGTCTTCAGAGAAGACAAACGTGCATTTGAAAAAAATGCCTCGACAGTCGGCGGCTTTTTGCTTTGTGCCCTCAGAATCTTCGAAATAGGCAGCTCGGCCGGAGGAGTAGGGGGACAGATCAACTGACCTTTGGCGACTTCAGCACACTAGGGGACACCCAGATAGCGGCCGGATGGAGGAACGATGACGAACCACTGCGAGCTCCACTCATGAACCTTTTTGTAATCAAAAAGGGTGTATCCGGTTTTCGCAATTAGGGTTAAGCTATCAGGATCAACCCTAACCATGAAAAATCGGGCAAAGTCAGTACCCTCTGGCCGAATCTTGTTTTTCTCACAGAGAGAAACAAAGGCGTGGAGATGCGAAATGGCCTTTGGGTGAAGATGAGCGAGAGAACAGAAACGGTGAAGCAGGAAGCCCAAGACAAAAGGGTGTGGAGGAATAGTCAGGCCGGAGCGGAAAAAATCGGCGTAGACCACATACCCAAGGCCAAAGTCGTCGTTGGGGTGAGAATCGGGGGATGGTAGGTAAATTTGGGTACCAAGTGGAGCTTCGACGCTCCTAAGGCAATCACAAAGGGTGGAGAAGTCAAGAGAAGAAGGAGAGGGCTCGCGCCCGGGAAAAAAGGGCTTCAAGGACTTCAGTGGCATGGGGCGAAAACCATTAAGGGAGCGAGAGCCCTGAATCGCCTCAATAGCAGGCGGAAAATTCGCAGCAAGCTTGCTCTTTTTTGCGGCGGAGGTAGACATTGTTGAGCTTAGCACGAAATCGAAGGACAACGACAACGAAAGGCAAGACAGAGCACGATAATAGAGTGGCGAGAGAAGAAGATAGTCGAAGCGAGAGGACAGAGGAAGAAAGAGAAAGAAGCTCAAAAACTCAGACTTTAAGGAAAGTTTTCTCCCGCTCAAATAAATAATATATATATGCATGTGCAAACAAAAAACACCTTTTTGCAGGGAAAAAGAAAGGGCCACATGCTTCCTAAAGACGGTTCCGACGTTTAGTCGAAAGAGGGACCCTGCGAATTCCACACTGAAGACAGGCGGAAAATTCAAAAAAAGCGGTAGAGAACGGGTTCGGGTCACGAGCTTCGCACATGACCGATGAAAAGTTCTTTCTCTCCAAATATGAAGAAAAAGAACTTGTGGGACTGAGATAAGGAAAAGACGAAGCATAGGCAAACCAAAGAACCTCAGGGTTGGCCGCAGTCGCAAAATTTTTCGCCGAAGCACAAGACACAGAAGTTCTATTTTCTTCACCAAAAATTCAGAAAGATAGAACTTGTGGGACTGATGAGAAGGGAAGAAATGGTACCAAGCCAAACAAGACATATGGAGCATCCGGCCGCTTCCAGCCGGATGGAAGTAAGAATACATAAGGCATCCGGCCGTCTCCGGCCGGACGAAAGTAGGACTTAGGCAAGGCGAAATATAGTGTGGCCGGCCGTCTGTGGTCGGTCAAAGATATTAGGGAGGGCAAAACTGTACTTATACATGTAAAATACAGGCTACAGGCTGGCAACATGAGACCAGGCCCCCAAAACTCTATAAATAGGGATGTACCCCCATGAAACAAGACACGTAACATTTGGCAATCAAACTTACACTTGATTCTAACAAAAGGCTCTCTCTCCCTTCTTACGAGATTCAGTAATCGAGACCAGGTAACGTAGGATAATAAATCACATCGGACTATATTTGAGATGCAGTATAGGTTTTAAACCCCAACGTCATGGTTGGGATATTATTTTCCCGAAAATATATAGTCTCAAGGAGAAATTAACAGGAGGCTAGGGTACACGGCACGAGCCGTCCACTCGAGGTCGTTCCCTTGGACCTCAATTATAGAAGGGGTTTCCCTTTCCAATCGATCCTAATCACAGTTTTGACTTTACTGGTCAGCAAAATATGGATGGGATGGATAACACTGCTCGCAGCTAGCTGTCGCCATCAGCTTTTAAGACTTCACCAGGATTCACAATTAATGATAGTAGTGGCAAAGTGATGCTTCCTACTGATATTTAGCACCACATAAGGATATGAAATATATATGTATCTAAGTTGTTAATGCAAATTGAAGTGCACAGCTGTAGTCAGACCTTTCGATTGGGAATAGTTCGATAGGGAAACTATGTACCAAATTAATTAATGCGGCCGGTGGGATGTTTTTCACGCTAATCTTAGCCACACCTAAAGCAATTATAGACCTCAACCGATTGTATCAGTATAGTTTGTGGATAGGATGAACGACCGTGGATATAATTAATTTAGGGAAATTTCACGATATACCCCCGAGGTTTGAGTGAATTTTACGAGATACCCCCGAGGTTTCATTTTCATTACGAGATACCCCCGAGGTTTCATTTTTTTTACGATATACCACTGAGGTTTCATTTTTATTACGATATACCCCTGAGGTTTCAATTTTATTACGAGATGCCCCTCAGTTCAGATTCGGATATATTATATTTGTCATATCCTCATTTAACCCTCGCACCATACCCCGTAACACAGGTTTATAGTCAAATTTTTTAAAAATTTAAAATCGGAACAAAATGCACATAAAAATTAAAGATCAATTAAAATTTTATTTCAATTTAAAAAACATAAATAAAAGTATAAAAACAAATTAAAAAAATTAGAATCATGAAAGGTTTAAAATAAATAGAAATGACTAACCAAAAAAATAATCTATTTAAAAACTTATATTGTTACATAATTTAAAAACTATTATAGCGGTGGCTTAAAACTATATGTCCCGCAATAATCTCAGCGATATATGGTCAAAGTTTTGTTTGAATTTGAAACTTAAATAAAATGCTCATATAAATAGAAATGAATAAAAAATAAAAAGTAAATTATTTTGCAAAATAAACATAACTTGTTAAGGAGTTACCTAGATATGTATTTAAATTGTAAAAAAGTATAACAATAATATGAAGAATATTAAAATCAACAATTTCATATAGTACATAGAAAAATCATTATTTTAAATTAGAAAAATAAAGTATAAAAATCATTTTTTTGTTCTAATTTAAATAAAGTAGAAAAAATCATTATGTAACAATATAAGTTTTTTAAATATATTATTTTTTTGTTTTTGGTCATTTATATTTATTTTAAACTTTTTATGATTCTAATTTTTTTAATTTATTTTATAATTTTCTTTATGTTTTTTAAAATTGAATTAAAATTTTAATTGATCTTAAATTTTTTTAAAAATTTGACCATAAATCCATGTTGCGGGGCATATGGTGCGAGGGTAAAATGAGGATATGAAAAATATAATATATTAGAATCTGAACTGAGGGGCATCTCATAATAAAATTGAAACCTCAGGGGTATATCGTAATAAAAATGAAACCTCAGGGGTTATCGTAAAAAAAATGAAACCTCAAGGGTATCTCGTAATGAAAATGAAACCTCAGGAGTATCTCGTAAAATTCGCTCAAACCTCGGGGGTATATCATGAAATTTCCCATTAATTTAAGTTTGGACAAAGTCAAATTAAGACTCTCCAAGGTCCGCGTCATGGAACAGGTGATATTTTTGGTAGAAGACGATACAGTTTACGTTGGCTCAATTTATTTTGTTTCCAACTAAATGTTTTCACTTTTCACAATTCATTTACATGATTTTAGTATGAGTAACTATCTAATCTTTGGTCCAATCTAAGAGTTGGTGGAGGAAGGAGTAGGGATCAGTTGGTCCCGAGTTCCAATCCTCTGCTTATTTTCTCATCTTAACCTGTCATATAGGTATGGCCAGAGACTAAGAATTATCACCCCTTTTCCTGCCAAATCCTTAGCAAATATTGACAGAATCCTGAAAAGTCAATATAAGGGCAGAAAAGAGAGCAAAATTGGTTCAAGGAATTGCACTACGCAACAGCAGAAGAACAAGTAAAGCAGAGAAATGTGCCCTGAAAACAAGAAGCGACATTTCAAAGGCATAGGCAAGGTGAAAGGCAACAAATGGGTCCAATGGAGGAATTGAACGATCTGAAGTGATAATCTAATCGAATGCTGATAAGTGTCCAAATGAGCATGTTTTATGGGTGTATTTCATATATTATATTAGCACTTTTCTTGCTCATTTCTCCACTTTGGTATGTTTTTCCTCCAGTTTATGTTTTATTGGTTATCTCACAAATTTATTCGTTAAACATGAGGAAAACCAAGCTAGGAGCAAAGTAGACGAAGAGACGAACGCATAGGCGCAAACGGATCTTAAATCGGAGCTGAAACGAACATTTTGGAAGCAAACTAACAAGCGTCCGGACCACACTGGTCCGGACAGTGGTTCGAACAGGTCATAAAAGGCGTCCGTGGCACGTCCGGGTAAAAAAGCACGGATAAGAAACAATCTCCGCATAAAATCGAAGCGTCCGAACCAGTCTGGTCCGATCACTGGTTCGGACACGATAAAATAAAGGTTCGTGTTACGTCCGTGGAATTAAGGCAGGACGCAAAGCAAGGGACAACATGTCCGTGAAGAAATGGGCGGACAAGGGACAAGCATGTCTGTGGAAAAAAGACCGGACAAGAATAGAGAAGCTTGTGAGATGTCCGTGGATATTTGCTCGGACAGCAAACAGAAGACAAATATGTCCGCTCAAAAATGGCCGGACAAGAGATAAACATGTCCGATGAAAAAAGCACGGACAGAAAATAAAAGCCATGTTGTCCGTGGATAAATGACCGGACAGAAACTAGGACGCGTCTAAATGCAACCTAGATCCAGAATAATTGACGCGCCGACCGTCTTCCCCGTTTTTCTTGCGGCGCCTGCAAACATATTTACGGCGCCCGCAAACATATCTATCTACCCATCAGCAATATCAGGCGCCGCCCCACTCATTAAAATCTTCACGCGTGTTCCAACCTGTCTTCTTCCTCCTCCTTTCTTCTATAAAACCCACGAGCCTTCTGCTGAAAATAGAATCCATCGCTCACAACAGAATCGAACACCACACCTACGATCCATTCCATCCTCTTATCCCCCACTTCTCCATTTTATTTTCATTCTTCATTCCACCACTCGGCAGAACCAGGATTAAAAGAAGAGAAGAAAAGCAGCTGGAGTAGGAGCGAATCGCAGTCCCGTTTCCTCCGGCAGTCTCCAAAATAATGGTTATTTCTATCTTTATTTTATTTCCATCCTTGTTAATGTCTGAGTAATAAACTTAGCTTCCCGGGTTTGGAAGTGAGCCTATTTTATATAATTGTGTTATGTAAGCTTTCCACTATAATTTATCTATGCAATATTTTGATTCTTGTCCTTAATGCGCTTTAATCTTCTTGTACAATTATTAAAGTGATATTTGTAGCTCTTTGTCGAAATGCGATGCTGAGACAAGGTTTTAGACAAAAGAAGTCAAAACGGGTTAACGACTAGAAGCGTGACTCGCCTATAGGTTAATCTGTCTCCAATAGGAATTGGTAATTAAGCGATTAAATTATAATGACTTGGGCAAGAATTGCGGCTTGTTGTTTAAGTTAATCTGGGCTTATTGTACAAGAACCGGTCAATGAACTAATTAAGATTCCTGAGTTTATTGCTAAAGTGGGAAAGTTTATATCGATATAATTAGATAAAATAGGTGAGCAGAACAACCCGGGATGCTTCTTTAAAAACAAAAAGATTTACAATTTCTATTTCTTTTCTGTTTTGATTAATTGTTTTTATTATTGTCTTATGAGTTAGCTTTTAATCATACTCTCTCAAAAATGATAAAACCTGTTTACTAGAAGTCTCAGTCAATTTACTACACTATCAGTTATCCACAGCTAGGTCCCGAAGAGTACGACAACCCACAAATCCACTATTCCGCAAAACGATAGGTACACTGCCTAGGTTGAAGAAGTAGTCACATATTTCTCCAACAAATGCGTAAGGAAGTCCTAAAGTTGGATGGGGCCACATAATCTGCAGATGCAAGCAAGGAACCGGAAGGAATTTTCAATATTTATGAAACAACTGAAATCTTTGACTTTGTCTTTATTTGTACGTTTTGCGGCTGCTATTGGTTGGGACTTGTAAGCTGTTTAGCACCTTGGTAAGCTTTTTGACACCCTGGCAAGGAGAAATCCTCTGCTGTAAAACCAGATTACTGGTTATATCTCGCTACAGTTGTAGCCCCCTAATCAAAAAAAATATAGGGTTTATCTTGTGTGATTTACACGGTTGACGTGGTTCGCACCATAAATTTACCAAGAACATATTATAAAAATAGCGGCTGCAGATTTCCACTTATAAAAAAAACGATCTCATCTTTTCATGAATATATTTATTTTATTTTCAACTAAAAGTATCTATTTTTCTACCAATTTATTTTAATTATTTCTTCATAATAACTTTTTAAAAAATTGTTCAAATATTATTATGTCTTTGAAGATTTATATTATATTTTAGGGTACTTACATTATTTATTGAGGGTTTCTATTTGCAGTACAAAAATACTAGCATGGTAGTACACAATTATTGTAAATCCCATTAATTATATATGTAAACATGTAATGAAGTATCGTTGTAACTTTTTTTTTCATTAATTGATATTCTATAGTGATTTAAATCAAAGAAGCTTATAGTTGTATGGAAGTTCTTTCCCGCACACTGTAGTCTAGGTGTGCTATCCCACACACTGCATATCAGGGGTAAACACACTTGTATGGTGGTGCTTTCCCCCGTCGCTCTGATCTTGGGTTCGGTCTGCTTGATGCCAGTGGGATACACTGAACATATCCAAATTGACATAAGACAACACTCAGGCATGTATGGCTCATTCACCCCCATGTACTACAAAGTACCTCTATACCATGTACGTCCCCCGTGAACATTCACCATGTCACGACCATACGACACTACTAGAAAAAACGGATTTACCTACAGCAATTTCTGTAGGTAAATGGTAGGTAATCGATTATACCCACGGAATACCTACGGAATCGTTCCATGGGTAAACACCTCGTGGGTAAGCTAATTACCCACCAAAAAAATTTCCTGTGGGTAATTACCTACGAAATACCCATGACTATTTTCGTGGATAAATACCTACGGAAAAGCCCGTAGGTAAATACCTACGGAATACCCACGGTTATCAAGTTCGTACACAACATGAATACCCACGGAATACCTACGGAACAAAATACCCACGGAAATATCCCGTAGGTATTACCTACAGATTACCTACGGATAAGTGTTTGGCTTTCCTCTATACCTTATCCACGGAATACCTACGGAATGTTTTACCCTCGGGCTTTTCTGTGGGTATTCCGTAGTAAATTTTAGACATTTAAAAAAAAAGATGAATATAACAGCGCTTACTATGCAATTCTGTTCTATCTAAAAGAAACAACCTGATCACCACGAGAGCCAATCGGAAAATAGCATAAAATAGAGAAAATTAGACTTGTAAACTTGTGATAGTATACAAGACGTCCGACACATGTAATTGCCAGAGTAATAAGTCAATTGAGAGTAGTTTGAAAAACATGAATTGACAATCTTAGACAGGACTACCATACATGAACCGGCTAGACCATCCTGCTGGAGCGTTTAAGGAGAAAGTGCCACCGCTTCGTTCCGCAGCAAGTTTCACACTTTCAATAGGAACAGAGTTAAGATCAAGCATGCCACATCATAGATTACAGCAACAACTTGCTTCCGCACATTTTCATCATAGTCCAACAGCCGGTCACGTAGAGCAACATATATTTGAGGAAATTCAGATCTGGAGGAAAAGAAAGCAAGCAGCTCTTGATATGTTCAAGGACCAGCATTCGGACCTCAACTACTCTATCAGTCAGCCTCTTCAAAAACTCCACAAATATGGCTCAAAAGCTTCATCAATAGGTTTCTCTGTGACAACAAACAGTTCTTCAACCAATAATTGTACATGGATAATATAAGTGACAAACTACATGCATTATTCAAGTACAAAAGCTTCATAATATTGCTTTCGTGACTAGTTACCAGGAGCTCACCAGTGATGGAGAAAGACACGATAACAGCCAGGACGGGAATAAAGATCAAAGAAGCACCCATGACATCGCAACTTTTGATTGTTAATCTTTTACCACGAATAGTCTTCAACTACTCCACTGCAGAAAAAACAACATTCAACTTAGACACATTAATTAAAACTTAAGGGAAACAACTCGTATTCTTGGCTCAAATGCAATTAACTCAAAGACATTAATTAAAATTGTAGCACCAACTAGATGATTGTAAAAATGACTGTCATCATAAAAGCTCAATGTATTTATACATCGATATACACATACAATTCTGCCAAATAGATGTCAAAATATTTCAATTAGTGTCACTGAATGGAAGTTCACCCCTCATAGTTAATAGAGGCATATGATGATTGAAAGGACGTAAACTCAACAGATATTTAATTCTGGCAAAAAAAGTGCAAGGAATAAAAACAATATAGAAACATTACAAATAAAAAGTTGGTAAATTACAAGCACGAGAAAGGAAGATGAAGTTAGCGTAAAATAATATACTAAGAAGTTATGACAGAATTAAATACTCCGGTGAGGCATTTAACACTCAGGGGAATCCTCTAATTTAGAAGTTGATATTGGCGTCCAGCCGTAGAAGAAGCACTAAGTCTTATACTCTGAAAAAAGTGTCGGTCACCTTGACCCAGCCTTCACGGACCATAAAATTAAGCTTGGCTAGGGGATAACTAAAAACTGGGCAAGTTAAGAGAATGTCGTATTTTTTAGAAATTACTAATCTAAGCCTACTGCCAATTCCACATGGCATTACCAACAAACATCCCAAAAACAATGGCATTTCGCACGGTCAGCTACAGAAGAAAATATGTAACAGTGCGGTGCACTATGCTGATTCTTTTTTCCGTATCAGTGATGGTTTGGTAAGTTCCATCAGAAATCAATGCAATAGCCAAGACATTTCAATTTCAAGACGTCCAGATACTTTCAAATCAGTCACTAAGGGTTGGATGAATTCCTCACTGCTTGAGTGCAACAGATGTCACAGCTACAGATTTAAACACCTAACTACAACTTTCATACACCTTATCTCTTAAAAAATTCAATGGTTTGGCAGATTTTTCCAATGTTATAAATCATTCACTGGAGTCGTGCAAATATGAACAAGCAAGCAGACTGACTTAACAACAGGGTAGACTAGAGAAAACTTTTAGCATAGGAGATATCGCAAGGTGTTAGGTTGACAGAAAAACCAGGGCAGTAGTAAATTAGTCAGAAATAATCAAGCAGCTGACCAGATATGAAAACCAGAGAAGATCTGTCAGGGGAATACAAGAAAACACCAATGAATAACTATTCCAGAGCTTTGTTAAGGAAACCGAGGTTCAAGAATAGACCAGCTCATTTACAAAACAGGAAGTGCCAGTTCAGGTCAGAAGTAGTTCAAAGCAATCTAGCTAGAGCGGCTTGATCTAATGAAAAGAGAGAAAATAGGGGCCGAAACGATAATCGGAAGAAGAGAAGCACAAAGACAGAACAATTATCAGCTTTTCTCTTAAAATATACATTAAGGAAAACTGTGCAGGAGAGTCCAACGATGTGAATTCTTGTAAAGATGATCTATATTTAATCATAAAAAGACAGCTTCTTAGGAGGAGTTGGTCGTAGTAGTAGTTGATGGTGGTAGTAGGAAAAAATTGGAAAATAAAAACAGTAAGATTTACCTGTAGTCAAATTGCAGAAATCGCTTTCGTGTGCTTCACCTTATACAAACTACAAACCCAGCTGAAAAAGTTTAAAACCAAAGATTAATAAAACTAAATACCACTATGAAACAAAACTAAGCTAAAAATTAACATACTTCAGATTTTAGCAATATCCAATAGAACTAGTGAACATGGCAAGTTTTAAGCAAAAAAGCACTTCTATATAAATTGCAAAAAACAACTGAAAACTTAGCATAAAGACCATTGTAATAATGCTCAACACCTGACCATTTAAACATTGCATAAAGATGCAAACAGATGTATAAAATCAAACCATAAACAATAATGCAAATTAAGGCATATTTCAGATCATGAACATGGTCCACAAACCCGTAAAAGAATGGGGTCATAATCTTATTTAGCAATCATCTCTATTCTTTCCTTTGATACCTTAATTAGCACTTTTCTATCTTGTTTCTTGAAGCAGAAGGCAGGCAGAATGGGTCACCTAAGAGCAAAGTTGTTATAACTGATAGCGGCGAGCTTCCTCTATAAATCTAACTAAGATCTTTTCCCCTAAGCAGTCTTAATTTTTTTTTTGTAAGCCTTATATGAAGTGAACAGTGAAATGATAGACAACAGCTTCTTCGATACACTCTTTTGTGATTATTTCAGTTTTTACCACGTCTAACGAACGTCAGTTTCAGCTGTTAATGGCGGTGGCTAGTACTCCACTTCCTATTTCAAAAAACATTGAGACAGTCCAGGAATACCCTAGCTATCTACAAAATCAAATGCCAACAAGTTGCAGTAATGCAATCCTGGCACTGAATCATTTTCATTAATTAAATCTTCAATATATAGTGGGCCACTCCAACCTCTCTTGACATGAACGTTCACAAATGACTGCAAAACAGACAATTCAAGAGATATGCTAATCCAATATGATAGCTCGACAGAAGAAGAACAAACACGCGTCGAGAATTACAAATGTACCAGCAATTCAAATACGACAGAAAGATCGAATTTTCTTTGAAGAACTTTTTGCGATTTCTAGGGTTCTAGCTACCGAAAGAGAGGAAAAATAATTTGAAGCTACAAGAGAGGGGAAGAATCACTTACTTGTTCACCTTCTTCAGGCGATAACACAAGAGAGCAGCAGGCGACACCACTTGCTTCTTCAGAGACGAACAAGAGACAAATTCTTCAGTTTGGGGAGCAGTCGAACGACACAAGGTATAGAGACCAAATCCAGAGTCGAATTCAGTTTTGGGAGCAGTGGCGATGAACAACAATTTAGTAGTGTGCGATTGTAAGTTGGGAGAATGCGGAAAGAAGAAGCATGGAAGGGGGAAGGAGCGTCGGGGAGATGTTGATGTCGCAGACGGGAGATTTGATACAGAGAGAGTATTGTAAATATTGAACTTGTTAGAAACCTGAGGAAGAAAACAAACATCGTATTATGCAAAACACAGTCGTTTTAAAAATTTTACCTACGGGAAGAATCCGTGGGTAAATACCTACGGAAGAGTTCCGTGGGTGAATTTGGTCTTAGTTATAATTAACTGGAAAACGCAGTCGTGTAGTAGTATATTTACCTACGGAAAAGTCTGTGGGTAAATATCTACAGAAAATTCCGTGGGTAAAATTGGATTAGTAAACCAAAAGATACATTGTTTAGTAGTATATTTACATACGGGAAATGTCTGTGGGTAAATACCTACGGAAAGTTCCGTGGGTAAAATTGGATTAGTAAACCAAAAGATACATTGTTTAGTAGTATATTTACCTACGGGAAATGTCTGTGGGTAAATACCTACGGAAAATTCCGTGGGTAAAATTGGATTAGTAAACCAAAAGATACATTGTTTAGTAGTATATTTACCTACGGGAAATGTCTGTGGGTAAATACCTACAGAAAGTTCCGTGGGTAAAATTGGATTAGTAAACCAAAAGAAACATTGTTTAGTAGTATATTTACCTACGGGAAATGTCTGTGGGTAAATACCTACGGAAAGTTCCGTGGGTAACATTGGCCTTATTATACCAAAAAAGCATTGTTTAATAGTATATTTACCTACGGGAAATTCCGTGGGTAAATTGGCCTTAGTATGCAAACAATTACCTGAAAAGCCCAGTCGTTTAGTATGAAATTTACCTACGGAAACAGTCCGCGGGTAAATACCTACGGAAAATTCCATGGGTAAAATTGGCCTTAGTATGCAAATATGTCGTTTTACTGTTAATTTACCTACGGGACCTGTCCGTGGGTAATTCATTTGGTCTAATATTTCAGTGCACAAATTACCTACGGAAAATACCGTGGGTAAATCTTGTGTCCAAGTTTACCTACGTAATCCGCCCGTGGGTATCATTTGCCGCCAAATTACCCACGGAAAACGCCCGTGGGTATTTTTTGCGTCACTTGGCGCTGTCTCCCCGCGTGACTACCTACGGTATTTACCTACGGAATAGTCCGTGGGTAAAAATTTCCGTGGGTATTCTGTTTGGAAACTCTTCCTTCACTATCCCGTAGGTAAACCGTGGGTATATACCTACGGTTTTGGTCCCGTGGGTAATATTCCGTGGGTAAACAACAACTTTTTAGTAGTGCGACAACCAATCAATCTACATTGAAATGTAATAAAAAGAAAGCAATAATGAGATATAATGCTATTAATAAATATAAATAATGTTCGAATGTTTAGCAACAACTAACACTTACATTTCGGGCAATCAGAGCATCTAAATGCTTCTAGTAGTTCTCCAGCGACTCAAAATCATGTTGATGGGCAGTATACCTCACACAATTCATAGCCCAGGGTCTCTCATCACCTTCATGCCAATCTGAACTCACTATTGTCCTTAGAGTGGGGAAGTATGCATATATTCTGCACTGCACTACACAAATAAAATATAGTTGATGTTAAACATTCCGATAATGAATGAGTTTTCAAATACCACCTGAACATTTATCCACATACCTCAAGCAGAGTCATGCAACCAGAAATCCCAGTCAAGTTTGCACGAGATGCTATTCTAAGCCGGCGATACAACCAAGCTAGAGCACTTACTCTCCATGCGTACATGTCCAACCTAGTAGCATTCCTCATGGGGGTGACTAACCAAAAGGCATGTGGACTTAGACGTCCATGCCCCTTCCCACAAAATAGGGTGCTGCAAATGACATAGTAGAGACACCCACACGCCTGCTTCATAGGGTCATTTGCTCTAACAATGTAGTGGTCAATCAGATGTGAAATCACTACAACACCACTATGACTAGCGTGTTCATCATCTCCTCAACGTTATCCCCAAAAGCAAGACACTCAGTCATTGTTGTCTTCAGCTTAGCATTCGATGGGTTTCTCTTAACAGCACTACTGACGATGGGGATCTATAGTAACATCCATACATCACAGGGTGATCATCATCTCACCAAACGGTAAGTGGAAAGAATTAGTGTCGGGCTGTCACCTCTTCACAAAAGCTGAGATTAACGACATGATGTTGTGCCGCCATGTGATGTTGATGCAACCTAGATAGCTTAATCATTTTCAGTGCTCTTCTCCATCGGATCTCTTCCTTCGTGAATGACCACTTATTAATCATTTTCTTCTGTGATTAATTTGAGGGTCAAAACCCCACGGTCGTAAATGTTGAACAACATTTTGCCACTTACAGCTAGTAATGAACTTAAATAAATCATACAAAGGAGAGGAAAGAAAACATACATGAGCCTGTAACCATAAGTCAACAACAACGTGTCTCCCAAAACTAGTGATCACACTAGTCAGTAGTGGCCCACCCGGTACAGGCACCTCTGACAACTTCCACCCGGTGGGAACAATGGGGACCATACGCAACGCTGCTTCCTCATATGTGTCGTTCTCTTGGCCTGGACCAACATCATCTTCTTCTGATTCATCCTTGTCCTCATCTTCAAGATGTACATCCTCATCCATATCAGCGACCCCGAGGTCATGAGAAGTAGAGGGGCGGGATGTGGAGGGGCGTAAAGTAGACAGACGTGTAGCAAAGGGACGTGAAACAAAAGGGTATGCCGCAGAGGGGTGTGAATGACTTCGTTCACCGGACGTCTGCACTTCAAAGACCTCAATGTGGTGGCTTCCCTTACCCTCAATAGCAAAGCTAGTGCTATTCATTGAATATATGGACCAGCCACCGCTTGATGATGTACTCGGTGGGAGGGGCATGCATGACTGCGGTATATGCTGGTAGCTTATACCCGCATCAAGTGTCTGCGGTGGTGGTGGAGGCATCTGTAGCGCCATGTTGACATGATGGTCATGTCCCACACCGTAGGGTGGCACAACTGAGCGGCGAATGAGAGTACTAGGCCCTTCCCCTGGAGCACGCGTACGACGGTGTGAGGCCGTCATAGGCTGCTCTTTCAAGTGGTATTTCTTCCTCTTTTCACAGACATGCTTCACCTATTTGTTAAGCTTATCCAGAATCCTAAAACCAACGTTAAAGTCATAAACAATATGAGAGCCAATGTCAAACATAATGCAATTACAAACAAAGTCAAAATCAACATTATAATGAGAACAAATTTTTGGGACATAAACTGTCCCGATTTAAGCAAAATCGGGACACATGCTATTGTGAAACCAGAATTTTTATGACATGAATTGTCTCGAATTGAGTCAGGAAAAAAATTCAAGGCAAGCTTTAGTGATTTGGGGCACAATACGTGGTGAAACAGCTGAACTTGGGCCAAAATACGCCCTGACCTGGAAAACTTGGGGAAGGTGAGTAATCTGATTTCAATCGGGACAGAAAATTGAACTGGTATTTTTGGGACGGTGACTAGGGTGCGGCTGGGCAATTCAGGACGCCTAATGTCCCGAATTTGTTAATTGAGCACGATTGTTTGTCCCGACTTTATTTGGAACTAAGACGATGGGCAAAATCGAGACGGTTTGAGGGGTGACCTGGGCTAATTCGGGACACCCAGTGTCCTGAATTTTCTAACTTTGCATGGCGAATTGACCAGGTTTCAATCAAGACTCAGATGTTGGTTAGGCGGCCAAAATCGGGATGGATTAAAGGCTAAGCTGGGCTGATTCGGGACGCCCATTGTCTCAAATACTTGGGCTTCACGCTGTCTTCAGCCGAGACAAAAACACAGGAGAAGAAGGTATAATTAGGACGGTGGCTGAGGTGAGCCGCGCCGATTCGGAACTACGACTAGGGTGAGCGGCAGAAGTTCGGGACGCAGGCTGTCCCAGTTTGCTCTTCTTCACCAGCCCAAGTGTCCCGATTCTTCAAAGCTCCATTAATGGAGTTTTCAAGTTTTTTTTTGAATTTTATTTTGTAGATCTAGCCCAAATGAATGTGTTTTTCAAAAAACTAACACCAGATTTAGATTCACAACCAAGATCTATCACTTGCACAAAAAATTCAAAAAACTCACCAGAAATTTTTTTTGATGGTGGTCCGGCGGCGGTGCGGCGGTGGTTCCGGTGGCGGTCAGGTAGTGGTCTGCCGGAGCAAAGAGAATTCCGGTGAGGAGTTTGGAGGAGAGAGAAAGCGTATGTGAGAAATGAAGCTGATTGACACGAACCGTTTATATATTACATGCTCGTTTTTAGCGTATTTTGGCGGTTAGACACGTTTTGACTCGTTTTCACCAGTTACATGTTGTTTTTTAGTAAATGTTTGAAAGCGTCTATAAAATAAAGTTATATATTTAAGCAACGTGTAAACGTGTTTAACGTCTTTTACAACCAGTTTTAATAATCTAGCTATTATTTAGCGTTCTTTTACAGTGAGCCACGTTTTCACTCGTTTTAACCAGTTACATGTCGTTTTTATAGTAAAAGTATGAAATCGTCTATAATTTTAAATAACAAAATAAAGTTATGTGTCCAACCAATGTGTGAACACGTTTAGAGTCTTTCACAACCAGTTTTATTAATTTAGTTGTTTATAATAACGAAAAAGTTATTGTGTGAAAAAAAGTTGCAGTGGTACCTTATAAATCATTTCAAATAAATGTGATTTAAAATAATTTTGTACTGCAGTGATTAGTACTACAAATAGCAACCAAATTTTTTTTGTAGTGAAAATATTTTTTAATTATTTATTTATGATTTTCTAATAATTTTTTTTTACAATTTATTTTAATATATTTTTTAATTATCTAATGTTTTAAAAATACTTTTTTTTAGAATTTTAACACTTAGTGGTATATTGTGAATTTTTCAAAGCAGTTTGTTAATTAGTAGACGATTTCAGTCTTTTCTCTTGCTAGTCAACAGCTTGAGTGACATTTCATGAATTTTAAGGAAAACATAGTGACATTTTATGTATTACATTTTTTTTAGTGACATTTCATGAGTTAGTCAAAAACATAGTTGAGTTTCATGAAATTAAATTCTCATCCTTACTTGGTTTGTGTATAGATATGAGAGCAAATACAGACAGATGGTTAGGTCATGTTCAACATGGTTGTTTTGCAGCAAATTTGTAGCATATTTGGGTAGCTGTTTTGCGTTGGCATATTTGCTGGGTTGTTTTGTGCTAACATATTTGTAGCTGTTTTGAAAACAGTTGTTTGGCAGTGTAGCATATTTGCCGTATAAGTTAGTTATGTGGAGTGAAGTACGTTTACTTTTTTCTGTACTACAAGTATTAATATTAAATTAAGGTTTAAACTTCTATTTCATTAAAAAATAAATAAAGTAACTTGTAACAAATACTATAAGATAAATAGTTTGTTGTTATCAAAGGTCTGCCCACACTCAAATCTTGATAACTCAGTACGACAAAAGTTAATACATCCTTAACTACTGTTTAATCAACTTAACATATAATTTATATTAATATGTTATTATTTTCAAGGGCCCTATTATATTTTTAGCTAAAGTTAATTAGTTAATAGTTTATATAAAAATATAAGTATGAAATTATAAAATAAAATATGACAATTAATTAGTTAACTTTATTACTGTATACAATATACAAAACAATAAACTAATTATGATAGTAAAAAATATGGTTTAAATATTACTGTATGTACGTAAAATTAAATATTGAGATTTATACTATATTTTTATAAATGAAATATTAGCATTAGAATATGGTATTGGTAATCTTAAAAACTACTAATTGACTTTAAAAAAATTATGATAAGGCGGGAAAAGACGACGAACATAAATGTGGCATAAATGTTACATGCAAATATGTTCTAAACGAACGGGAAAAGGAAATATGGCAAAATGTGGCATTTGTGCCAGACTCATTTATACCATGTTTATTCCACGTTTAATAAGAAAGTTCAAACCTCTCATCACTCTAAAACCATTATCAGTACAAAAATGGTTCTAAAGTTACTTTATACAGATTGGTAGGACTTATGAGAATAGAGACTAGAGAGAAGATCTGGCAGGAAATATGTATTGGTTATTGTTGATGACTACGCTTCACTTGGATAAGATTGACCATAGTAAAAATCAAACCTTCAATGGATTCAAAGACACAGATCACTCAGCTTTATACACAAACTTGAAACAAAGTCAAGTGGATTTTAATTGATCAAGGCATGGAGTTTGTTAGTCATTGGTTTTCTGAGTATTGGATTGACAATGGTATAACCTACACCTACTCTGCTGCAAGAGCACCATAGCCAAATGAAGTTGTTGAACGAAAAAACTGAACTTGTAACGACCCCAAACCAGCCTAGGAGTTAGGACCGTTACACACCGCGAGTCTATTACCTAACGTCGCAAGGCTCTAGCGCAAAACAAATTCAAAAACCAAATAGAAGTGCTTAAATAAATACTTAACGGTGTTTACAATATCCAAACCGAATATGAAAGTCAAGTACAAGGTAAGGGCCCGAAGGCTACATAAACATAAAGCGTCCAAGGTGCTAAAACATAACATAGTCTAAACATAAGCTAATCCAGAATCAACCCCCCAGCATGAGAGAATCTCCGAGCTCAATCTGCATAATGTAAGAACGGGTGGGCTAAACAGCTCGGTAAGCGGAAGGACATCCTCAAGGAAGCCCACTCAAAACAGAAGGAGAAGTTTACACAAAACAGAGGGAGCACATGCCACTTAGTAAATAGATAGAACAGAAACGGAACGGATCTCAAATCAGAACAGAAAATCACATCAAAATGTCAGTCGGACATTCAGAATCAGAAACACATGGTGGGACACTAGCAACCCGCTAACACATCAGAAGGACTAACACAACGTCCTATGGATTCGAAGATCCCACATCAAAAGCCGTATAGACAGCTAGCGGACCCGTCGGTCACTAATGTCCTAAGGGATACCCTAAGGAGCTTAAACAAAAGGAATTCCTATGCAGCATGCTACGGGACAGCCCGACCCGGCTATCCAAGGCTGAGAAGCAATGTAACTAGGTCCCAAAACATAAGTTCAAAAATACTGATCTCATGTGCATAAACATGCATATAAATAGCATAGGAAGCTTGTACAATAATAGGGGAACACAACCCCGCAAACGGTATTCAAAACGGAGCTAAAACGGAGTAGTTATGCGAAAATAGAGGCTTGTCCTAACATGCATCCGAACATTCATGTTCGGACATAGGCCGGAGTTCAAAACCTGCAGAAACGTATACGTCTGAACATACGTCCGAACATCGAAGTTCGGACGTATGTCGAGAGTTTAAATGCCAAAAGTTCATCGTGTCCGAACTTGCGTCCGACCTTGCAAGTTCGAACACATGTTGAAGCCAGAACCAAAATTGTCCTCGCACTTTGTCCGAGCTTCAAAGTTTGGACAGATGTTCGGACACTTCAAAAACTCAGAAATCACAGGCGCGTCAGACTACACATCCGAACATCAACGTTCAGATGGAAGTCCGGACGTCGTGAAAAACACATTTCCAGAATGAACAGAAATGTAGAAAAACAACCAAAATCACCACACCTTCATCCAAATCTTGGAGTGAAGCAAACCAGTTCCCTCGGGAGTTTAATCCATTCAAAATAGACGTAAATCACACGCAATTCACACCACGCAATACAATTCAACCCCAACACATAACTGAAATCAATAGTCCCGAGGGTGAACGTGCAACCCCGATTCCATCTCCCCACTTACCCGAATTTGCAGAGGAAATCACACCAATCAGAAGCCGGGAGGATCACAAAGACGCAGTAGTCCCAACCCGCAATACAGACGCTGAATTCAGCAACAAACGAGCAACAAAAATCAGAAAACGCTTCCTCCAAACCAAGAGCAATTGCCACCGAATTCACAATGAAACCAAACCTGAATATCCCGTAAAGAAGTCACACACAACAGCAGCACAGAAATGATCCGAAGCAGCAGAAATCCACACCGAAATCAAAGCACACAAGGGAGGGGTATTGAGCAAAATCTATTCAACATTATATATAGATTTATTGCAGACTAATAGGCAAGTGCACCTAGTCGTAGTAGTATAACAAGTGTTGTATCGTCAGGGAAATTGTTCAATTTTCCTAGTTTCGGTATTTAATAAACAGTAAATAAAAGGGGTTTAGCCAGTGGCAATCTTGGTGTTTTTGGGTTGGACAGATAAAAACAATTAAAAGCTTAAATAAAACTGTTGTGTATCGAATGGATGGAAAATGTGCTAAGGAAGGTGAAATCGCCCAAATATACTTCAGACTTTAATATAATCCTAATTTGCTCTATTTGTCTGTTTAGGAATTTACCTTGTGGCCACCCTAAAGCATAGGTAAGGTCAACTCTTAATTAATTCAATAAACTCATTACTAGCAGAAAAAGTCTAAATCATTAATTAGCTTTAAGCAAAAATTCCTTTAATAACAGCGATGGATTTTATCAGCTAATCAAGGAGATAATATCTAACGTCTGTCTCTCTTTGTGGTCTATTCTCTAATTTACAAAATCATTGAAATAAGAGAAACCGTAAATGCGTAAAAATGACCAGTTCTTAAGCATTTAATAATTTAAGAGACAAAACAAATATTTATAAGCAAACTCGATATTATAAATAAGTCTGAATTATTTGGGGTCAAACACCCATCCTAAGCACAAATATAAACTTACTCAGACATTGACAGAAATAAACATAGAGTAAAGATAGACATTAAAACAGATTAAAGTTAAAGGAAAGAAAGAACTCTATTTGGGGAGAGTTGTTTCGCTTCCGGGCTTGTCTCCATGATTATGCTGACCTCAAAACGTTGATAGATAGGTAGAACGAAGAAAAACGAACAAACGGGCACAAGTTGGTCCTGTCCGGGTGGGGCTACGCGGACACAAATCCGGACAACACCTGTCCGGGTAGGGGCTACGCGGACACAAATCCGGACACGGCCTGGTTTTGTGCAGATCGTCTTCTTCGTCTGGTTTTCTGGAAAATGGAAGAGTTAGGCTTATTTGGTGATGGGAATGATGGAAATGAAGTGGAGATGTGGATGTATGGATGGAGAATGAAATTTGGATGGAGGGAGAGTGAGATTTGATGAAGGTTGTGGAGCTGCTGTGATGATCGATGGTGTGGAATTGATGAAGAAGCAGTGGGTTTATATAGAAGTAAAGAGGAGGAAGAGGACAAGGCTGGAGCAGGAATGAAGAAACTAAGGGATGCGGCGCCTGATATGTCTGATGGGGTAGATTGATATGTTTGTAGGCACCGCAAATGAGGAAAACAGCAAAGGCGGTGCAGATCTATCAGTCGCGTGATTTCTAGATTTGGCGCAGTCATTTACACGTGTCCGGATTTCTGTCCGGATTTGGCCCATCAGGACGTGAGACGTCCAAGTTTCTGTCCGTGTTAAGGACACATTTGTCCTGGCGAGATCTGTTTGTGTCCGAGTTTCTGTCCGTATACGGACACACTTATCATTCTTGTCCATGTTTTAGTCCGCGTTGCGGACACATTTTTCTTGCTTCTGGGGGTGCGTCCGTGGTACGGACGGGGTACGGACGTGTGTATTTCGGCATCCGCATTTGAGTCCGCGTTGCGGACTTACTTCTATGCGTGTCCATGGTTGAGTCCGTAGTACGGACGCCCCTGTCCGGGTCTGCATCCGTGTTGCGGACGTGTGTTTTCTCGTCTCGTCTTGTTCTGCAAACTTCGACAGGGTCCAGATTCTTCGTTTGAGCTCCGTTTTTTGATCTGTTTGCGCCTATGCGTTCGTCTCTTCATCTACTTTGCTCCTAGCTTGGTTTTCCTCATGTTTAACCAATAAATCTGTAAGATAACCAATAAAACATAAACTATAGGAAAACTAACCTAAGTGGAAAAATGAGCAAGAAAAGTGCTAATATAACATATGAAATACACCCATAAATCATGCTCATTTGGACACTTATCAAGGGGAAGAGAAGCAAAGAGCGCCCAAACTGTTGAGGGAAAACGCTGTCTTGAATAACTGAACGAGAATTCCCAAAAAGAAAATAGACTTTCCTTCCTTATTAATTACTTACCAAATTAATAGGGAGGAAAAAGACCTCCTTGTCCCTCATCTTTTAGTCGAATACCTCCGTTGTCCCAAATACTAGAAAACACAAAACATAAGAGGCAACATAAAAATGAAACGTTAGAAAGTCTGAAATGAAAATTCGGGTTATTACATCACTCCCCCCTTAAAAGAAATTTCGTCCTCGAAATTCGACATACCTCACTGCAATAAGAGGGAGGGGAACTTGGCACGCAATTCCTCCTCGAGTTCTCAAGTGGCCTCACGCTCGGACTGATCAGACCACTGAACCTTTACCATAGGCAGTGTCTTGCTACGAAGCCGACGAACATCACGAGCCAAAATGCGAACTGGAGCCGCCTCATACGTGAAATCATCTCGGAGTCGAAGCTGCCCATAATCAATGACATGGGAAGGGTCATGAAGATAATTCCTGAGCATCGACACATGAAACACATCGTGAACTCCTGCTAAGGCTGGTCGAAACGCCAATCTATAGGCCACCAGACCAACCCTCTCCAGCACCTCGAAAGGACCCACAAAGGAGGACTCAACTTGCCTCTCTTACCATACCGGACAACGCCATGAACAGGAGAGATCTTCAGATACACGTGGTCCCCAACCTGAAACTCTAGCGGACGACGTCTCTAATCTGTGTAGCTCTTCTGTCGGCTCTGAGCAACCAACAGACGCTCCCTGATGGTCCTGACCTTATCCATAGCTCCCTGCACTAACTCCAGACCCACAATAGCCCTATCCTTCAGATCATCCCAACAAATGGGAGATCTACAGCGCCTACCATATAGTGCCTCAAATGGAGTCATCCCAATACTCGATTGAGAGCTATTATTATAAGTAAATTCAATCAGAGTCACATGCTGATCCCAGCTCCCACCAAAATCCAATACACACGCCCTCGACATATCCTCTAATATCTGGTTCATCCTCTCTGTCTGCCCATCGGTCTGAGGATGATACGCTGAACTGAACGCCAACTTCGTCCCCAAAGCCTTATGCAGGCTACGCCAAAACGAGATACAAACCTCGAATCTCTGTCCAAAACGATCGTCGCTGGCACACCATGCAACCTCACTATCTCATCCATATAAAGCCGAGCAAGGCACTCAAGGCTAAAGGTTTTCCTCACAGGCAGGAAGTGAGCTGACTTCATCAAACGGTCCACAATCACCCATAGCGCATCAAAACCTGAAGATGTCCTAGGGAGTCCCACAATGAAATTCATCCCTACGCTCTCGAAGGGGCTGCAGTAGACCCGCGGTTGCTGATGCTCAGCCTTAACCTGCTGACAGGTCTGGCAACGAGCTACAAAATTCGAGATCTCCCTTTTCATATTTGCCCACCGAAAGGACTCTCTAAGGTCCCGATACATCTTCACACCCCCAGGGTGTACCGAATAAGGAGCTCCATGAGCCTCCTGCATAATCTTACGCCTCAAATCTCCACCACTGGGTACACATACCCTACCTCTGTATCGAAGACACCCATCATCAGACACTGAGAAATCTGATTCCTGATCAACTGACAACCTCTTGCGGATCCTGCACAACTCAGCATCTGCTATCTGACCATCTCTAATCCGATCTATCAATGACACTGAACCTAAAGAGTAGCAATCATCCCGGCACTCTCTGACCGAACAACCCAGACACCCATGCGCTGAAGCTCATATGCAGACCTCTGAATCCAGTCATCGAGCAAGCAAGGCCTGAAGCACCCCTACGACTCAGCGCATCCGCCACAACATTCGCTCTACCTGGATGGTAGAGGATCTCCAAATCATAGTCGTGCTGAAGCTCCAACCAACACCATTGTCTCAAGTTCAGTTCCTTCTGCGTGAACAGATACTTGAGACTCTTATAGTCCATGTACACCTTACACGTCACCCCATACAAGTAATGCCTCCATATCTTAAAAGCAAAGACCACAACAGCCAACTCCAAGTCATGGGTAGGGTAATTCTTCTCGTACGGCTTCAGCTGACATGAGCCATACGCCACCACCTTACCCTCCTACATCAGAACACATCCCAGACCTCTATGAGAAGCATCACAGAACACCTCAAAGCCCTCTATCCCAGAAGGCGATGCTAGAATCGAAGTAGAAGTCAACCTCCTCTTAAGCTCCTGGAATCTCTCCTCACATGTCTCGCTTCACTCAAAATTGACATCCTTCCTAAGAAGGTGAGTCAAGGGAGACACAATCTTGGAGAATCCCTCCACAAACTTCCTGTAATAGCCAGCAAGATCCAAGATGTTGCGCACCTCAGAAGTTCTTGTGGGCTTCGCCCACTCCATGATCGCCCTGATCTTTTCCAGATCTATAGAAATGCCATCCTTCGAAACCACATGACCAAGGAACACGACCCTATCCAGCCAGAACTCACACTTTTTTCAGCTTAGCATACAATTCCTTCTCCTTCAAAGTCTGCAGAACAAGTCTTAGATGCACCTTATGCTCCTTATCACTCTTGGAATACACCAAGATATCATCAATAAATACGACCATGAAAGAATCAAGGAAAGGCTTAAAGATACGGTTCATCATATCCATGAAGAACGAAGGGGCATTGGTCAATCCAAAGGCATGACCAAGAACTCATAATGCCCATATCGGGTCCTGAAAGCAGACTTAGGCACATCCTCGGCCTTAATCTTCAGCTGATGGTATCCCGAACGCAAGTTGATCTTCGAGAACATCGTCGCTCTTGCTAACTGGTCGAAAAGATCATCAATGCGGGGAAGGGGATACCGATTCTTAATGGTAACCTTATTCAACTCCCGATAGTCAATGCACAATCTGAAGGAACCGTCATTCTTCTTCACAAACGGAACCGGTGCTCCCCATGGAGACACACTAGGGCGTATGAAGCCCTTATCCAGAAGATCCTGCAGCCGCACCTTCAACTCCTTCAACTCCGCCGGACTCATGCGATAGGGAGCATTCAAAATAGGCTGAGTCCCTGGCGCTAACTCAATCAAAAACTCCACCTCACGATCAGGTGGTAGCCCTGGCACATCGTCCTGGAATACCTTTGGGAACTCACACACAACGAGGATATCCTCCAGACGGGATCCCTCTCGAATCTTAGGCACAAAAAAAGAAACCCCTGGCAGCCCATCCTCAGGAAGCGGACCGCCTGCATAGCGGACACCAACACCGGCACAAGGGACATAATTCCCCATGAAAGCAAAACGGGTCTCACCCGGCCTATCAAATACGACTCTCCTAGCCGCACAATCTAAGTGGGCATGGTGCTCTGCTAGCCAGTCCATGCCCAAGATCACATCAAAGCAAGACATACGCATAGGATCAAATAAGTAGGCAAAATCCTATCCATAATCACTAGGGCAAGACTTGCGCACAGAATCAAGTACACAAGCAGGCACACCACTCAATGGACTAGAAATGCACAAATCCTCATCACAAGGCACCGCAGACAACCAGAAACTACCCACTAAATCAGCAGACACAAAGGAGTGGGTAGCTCCTGAATTGAACAAACAGGAAACTGACCGAGAAAAGATCTGAAGAATACCTGACACAACACGGTCTAAGCCACGGTCATGCTTGCCAGCTAATGCATACACCCGTGCCTGAGTCTGGGGCTTCTTCTGATCGGTCTTCTGCCGGACCCTGAGTTGGCACCTCGGCCCTTTGAACCGCCACTGCTACTGCCACCTCTAGTCTGTGGATACTGGGCGATACGATGATCAAGGAGCCGCACTTGAAGCAAGCTCCGGACTTCCTATAACACTCCCGTCCCGGATGGAAGCGGTCACACTCAGCACACTTCGCCGCAGCAGGCGAAGCAGAAGACGAAGCTCCATGGTCTCCTCTGAACTTCTTCTTCTAAGAAGAAGAAGACTGATCATGCCTCTCAGGCTCCTCCACACGACCCGTCCTCTTCTGGTCCTTGCCCTTATCGGACCTCTGGTCCTTCTTCTCATACCGCTGCCTAGCCTGCAGCTCAGCCTCCATAACCAGAGCCACATCCGCCACATCCTGAATGTCTTGTGGTGAAAGGGCGCCACCGCCGCTCTAATGTCGCCCCTCAAACCAGCCTTGAACTTCCTCGTCTTCCGGTTATCATCCGGCTCAGGCACAAATTTAGAGAGAGAAATGAATGTACGCACATAATCATCGACAGACATCTCCTTCGTCTGACGAAGCCTCCCATACTCGACGATCTTCTGGTCTCTGAAGACGTCGGGATAAAATTGTTGATTGAAGCAGCCCCTAAACTAGTCCCATGTCCATGGGTGGGGGTAATTCCCTTCGACCGACTTCCACCACTCCTTTGCTTCAAACTGAAACATGAATGTGGCAGACCCAACTTTCTGATCCTCGTCACATCCCATAACCCTCAGAAGGTCCTCAATAGTTGTAATCCAGTGCTCGCCTCCTGTGGGTCACCACTGGCATCAAAGGAAGGCAGCTTCGGCTTCAGAACTCGTGAAGCGCCTTCACATTGCTTCCCCTCGAGCTGCTAGCTCCAACCGCTGGCCCAGCAGAGGTCCCTACCGCCTGCAGCACCTGGGACACCACCTGCTGCACAATGTCGACGAGGTCTCCCTGTGGAGTCCCGCTGTGAGAAGTTACTGCACGTCAGGGAGGCATACTGAGGAAACAAAGATCAAAACTTACCAGAAACGATCAAACACCATATAGCAGATATTCCAGACATTCAGACATGCATACAGACCCCACAACCACCAGAGAAAGCCAATCTGGCTCTGATACCACTAAATGTAACGACCCCAAACCGGCCTAGGAGTTAGGGCCATTACACGCTGTGAGTCTATTACCTAACGACGCAAGGCTCTAACACAAAACAAATTCGAAAACCTAATAGAAGTGCTTAAATAAATACTTAAAGGTGTTTACAATATCCAAACTGAATACAAAAGTCAAGTACAAGGTAAGGCCCGAAAGCTACATAAACATAAAGCGTCCAAGGCGCTAAAACATAACATAGTCAAAACATAAGCTAATCCAGAATCAACCCCCCAGCATGAGAGAATCCCCAAGCTCAATCTGCATAATGTAAGAGTGGTGGGATAAACAGCCCAGTAAGCGAAAGGACTTCCTCAAGGAAGCCCACTCAAAACAGAAGGAGAAGTTTACACAAAACACAGGGAGCACATACCACTTAGTAAATAGATAGAACAGAAACGAAACGGATCTCAAATCAGAACAAAAATCACATCAAAATGTTAGTCGGACTTTCAGAATCGGAAACACATGGTGGGACACTAGCAACCCGCTAACACATCAGAAGGACTCACATAACGTCCTATGGATCCAAAGATCCCACATCAGAAGCCGTATAGATAGCTAGCAGACCCGTCGATCACATATGTCCTAAGGGATACCCTAAGGAGCTTAAACAGAAGGAATTCCTGTGCAGCATGCTACGGGACAGCCCGACCCGATTATCCAAGGCTTAGAAGCAACGTAACTAGGTCCCAAAACATAAGTTCAAAAATACTGATCTCAAGTGCATAAACATGCATATAAATGGAATATGAAGCTTGTACAATAATAAGGGAACACAACCCCGCAAACAGTATTCAAAACGGACCCGAAACGAAGAAGTTATGTGAAAACCTGCAGAAATGCATACGTCCGAACATACGTCCGAACATCGAAGTTCGGACGTATGTCGAGAGTTTAAAAGCCAAAAGTTCAAGTGTCCAAACTTGCGTCCGATCTTGCAAGTTCGGACACAGGTTTAAGCCAGAACCAAAATTGTCCTCGCACTCTGTCCGAACTTCAAAGTTCGGACAGATGTTCGGACAGATATTCGGACACTTCAAAAACTCGCAAATCATAGGCGCGCCAGACTACACGTCCGAACATCAACGTTCGAACGGAAGTCTGGACGTCGCGAAAAACACAGTTCCAGAATGAATAGAAATGTAGAAAAATAACCAAAATCACCACACCTTCATCCAAATCTCGGAGTGAAGCAAACCAGTCCCCTCGGGAGTTTAATCCATTCAAAACAGATGTAAATCTCACACAATTCACACCACACAATACAATTCAACACCCAACACATAATTGAAATCAACAATCCCGAGGGTGAATGTGCAACCCCAATTCCATCCCCCCACTTACCCGAATTGGTAGAGGAAATCACACCAATCTGAAGCCGGGAGGATCACAAAGATGCAACAGTCCCAACCAGCAATACAGATGCTGAATTCAGCAACAAACGAGCAACAAAAATCAGAAAACGCTTCCTCTAAACCAAGAGCAATTGCCACCGAATTCACAATGAAACCAAACCTGAATATCCCGCAGAGAAGTCACACACAGTAGCAGCACAGAAACGATCTGAAGGCAGCAGAATCCACACCGAAATCAAAGCACACAAGGGAGGGGAAGAGAAGCAAAGAGCGCCCAAACAGTCGAGGGAAAACATCGTCTTGAATAACTGAACGAGAATTCCCAAAAAGAAAATAGACCTTCTTTCCTTATTAATTACTCACCAAATTAAAAGGGAGGAAAAATACCTCCTTGTCCCTCATGTTTAATCTAATTTCTCCGCTGTCCCAAATACTAGAAAACACAAAACATAAGAGGCAACATAAAACTGAAACGTTAGGAAGTGTGAAACGAAAATTCGGGTTATTACATAACTCTTTAGGAGATGACACACATAATGCTAATAGTAGTTGCCTAGCTCCAAGTTTCTAGGGAGAAGCACAAAGTACTACTGCTATATACTAAACCTTGTACTCATACGTCCAATAACACATAAGACACCATATGAAATCTTCAAAGGTCATAAACCATCCATTACACATCTTACGGTTTTTGGATGCAAGTGCCAAATATTGAATCATAGGAAATCCAACTTAGGGAAGTTGGATAATCAGAGTGATGAAGGAGTCATCTTGGGATATGCACAAAAAACAAAGCATATAGATTCCTCAACAAGCATACAATGTTAGTTAAAGAATCCGTCAATGTTAAGTTTGATGAGAAGAATTTTGGAGGTTGAAGGGCACTCATAGAAACTGAAGATGTTTTTGGATCCACTTTAGGATCTAACGATAACCATGACATCACAGAAGAAGATTCACATGCATACGTGTATGTGGTGAATTCATGTGAGAGAATGATGATCGACGATGCAGCATTGAAGAGGAGAAAATATGTCCAGAAGCCCCAAAGAAAGAACAATAGCCCAGTGGAGCAAAGGGGAAAGAAAGAGGAAGACCAAGGCAGCAACCGGGCGCTCCTGACTGGACACAAAAGACCCCAGTCGTGCATAAGCAGCGACCGGTTGCTTACGACCGGTCACCAGAGACCCTAGAACATAACATAGAGAGTGACCGGTCGCCTGTGACCGGTCACCAAAAGCGTCGCTACGACCGGTCGCTTGTGACCGGGCGCTATGGACGCAAGGTACAATGTAAGCAGTGACCGGCCGCTTGTGATCGGTCACCAAACATGCCATACATAGTATAGATAACGACCGGTCATCTATGACCAGGCGACAGAATGATAGAGCGGGCACAGGTAGCGGACAAAAGTAGGGTAGTTAGGACAAGATATTTATGAGATATTTTGTAGGACTATCGAGATATTTACGTGTCAGGTTGGCACGACGTGATAGGCTGAGTAGCCCATGAAAAACGCTATAAATAGGGGTTCACCCCCTCAATAAAAGGGTACGCGATTTTGAGCTTGAGAATTCTCCCTGTTTCATTGTTTTTGCGTATCTCTCCCTCTCTTCAAATTCGGTTTACTCGGTAGCAAGGTAATTCGGCGGTACTCGAAGGACTTAGCGATAGATTAGGGATCTGACTAGTGAATAGAACGGAGGATCATTGGGAGCTTAGGGAATTACCATTTCAAGCATGAATGATGGTGTTGCCTCCATGAGTTATCGCGTGAAAAAGATAGAAAATTGGCTCTAGACGGGGATGTTTTCCAGGACACATTCAAGGACCATATCCATAAATGCTCATTAGCTGTCTATGAGGATTGGTCTGAAAATGTTTTCTAGGACGCATTCCAAGACAAACTCCAGAATTTAGCAAAAAGGTCATTTTTTCCCATTTGGTCTAGATTTGATCCTTAACCTAAGTCATTTCCTTGAGAATTTTCATCTGCTAAAGCATAAAAAACACGCGTAAGGATCGTTTTTAATATTTAGCAAAATAAAGCACTTAAGTGGGGAAACTTAACACATAATATCATAAAACAGTATACAAATTAAGCATAAAAATGTAGATAGATTTCCCACGTATCAGCTACATTCTGGTGCTGATTATTTGCTTGGTTGGGTGTATATGTTGGCTGCCACAATATTATGGAACTTGTGATGTATTATGGTGGATTGATATAGTTGTGTTGTTTCTTGTTGGTGTATGTGTGGGTTGTGTTGTAAGCTGTATTTAATTATGTATCTATTGCTCGTATTTTAGCCTTAGTTTGTGGTTGTTCATTTATTGTAGCATTTTTCTCTTGTAACTTTTGTTAGTTCATTTGAAATAGTATTGGAACTAGGTTTTGGTAGAACTACTGGTGATGTTTAGTTTTCTTTTTTTAAAAGACCATATATTATGATTTAGAGAGATACATACATATAGGGGTGATCATTTGGATAATTCGGTTAACCAAAATCCACATTGTAAAAAATAATTTGGATTTCGGTTAAAAACCGAACTATCCAAATTAAGACCAAAACCGAATTAACCATTATCCAAATTATCCGAAATCCAATTTTTTTTAAAAGTGAAATCCGAAATCCAAACTGAAATCCAAATTTTAGCTAGTTTGGATTTCAACTTACCAAAATTTAGGGTTTGTGTTTAACTATTTGTCACTAACGACTAGAATTAGAAAATAGAATATTCTTTTGTAAAGAAAATTTGGATAATTCAGTTAACCGAATTAGACAAAGTCAAAGTGGTAACCAATTGGTAAGCTAAAACCAAAATATTGGAGTCGTTCACTTCCCCTGCCTGTGAGTGATTTGTCACTGCCAATACAAGAGAGAGGGAACAAGTTTTCCCAAATCAAGAGCGACGATGGTTGGCAGCAAAATAAGAAATGGAGACACAAGTAGAGCTCATTAATGCAGAAACAAGAGGAAGACAACAAATGTTTCCCGGAATGGGGCTGAATTTGGGGTTGATGACATCATCACTTTGGAAAACCAGTAGTGAGGAAAATGGATTCACACCGCACAAAACAGGTGCTTACACGCCGCGAGCCATCATCGACTAGCTTAATCCCATTGAATCCCATATCCGCTTAAATTAGGGATAATAAGTGGACACTTAACAGAAAGCATGTACTAAAAACATCAAATTATGGTGGATAGCAAAAGAGAATCCAACATGCAAGAACATACAAACATAAAGAGAACACAAAAACATTCAGTTAGAAAGAAGAATTTAGGAAGAACAGATAATGAGATAAAGAATTACTGGAACACATAGCAATTATGAGCTCCCTCCTCTCTCCTCTATCATGCCCAACCTCGCAACCGCCATCCCCATCAAACCACACAAACCGCCATGCTTCCTCCGTCTCCTCCTCCGCCTAACCAACCCCGCCACCACATCACATTCTCGAACATCCCACCTCCAACTAGCGCACAAGAACCACTGATCAACCGCCCAGCCCTATCGCCTCAACCATGGATCAAAAATCTATCCCCGGAGCCACGGTCTTCATCGACAACATAAGCCAAACCTCGAGAGTAGGCACCATATGAGGAATCTTCGACAGCTTTGGGCAAATGGTGTGCATACGTCTTCCCAAGACACCGAGAATCCGCACGCAGACGAGATATGGGTTCATGGAATACAAGTCAAAAACAGATGCGGAGCGGGCAATAATCGAAACCAATGGGATGTTGGTAGATGGCAGTAGAATCCAAACTCAGACAGCAATTACCAGGCGATATAATACAAGGGCAGCGCAACAAAGATGGATCCCAAAGCCTCCAGACACCCAAGGTAACACATCTGCACACTCCCAACCTGCGTTCTATCAACCAGAGCATTCCCACAGTCAAGGGGCAGCCCCTCCTCCGACGTATGACAGGCCACCTCCTCAAGATAATACACGCTCAACAGGACGAATCAGCCTCGACTCATCGCTAGTAATGAAGGAAAAATTAGATAGAGGGGCTGTAATTATCTCGCCTAACCAGACATCACTGGAAAGAACCAAACATGAGATGCGCATGCTGAGACACCACATAGAAGAGATAGTATGTCTTTCCTCGACAAAATATCTGGTAATCTTCAATGCACATGACAAAGCAGTGGAGTTCACAAACTCTACCCTCGGAGAAAGCTTAGGCTGGGAGAAACGCATGTGGCAACCGACAGACCAGCGCACGAGTCGTCCTACCTCCATAGCCATTAGAGGTCTTCCTCTACAAGTATGGTCGGAAAACGCTGTCCGCTCAATCACAAGACACCTGGGGGAAATCTCAGAGATCAACACAGACCTACAAAGACTACCTAAGTACTTAGAGATCCATGCGCAACTCATGACAACGAAAATGTCGATAATCAACGAGGAAGTTTTGGTGGATGTTGAAGGGGTCGCATATAATGTAGGAATCATCGAGTACTGGTCGGAAGACTTGTCTCAACACCACCAGGAGAATGGACGTGTCTCGCCTCCCCTCTCGCCGGAACCCTGGGTGGAAGCGGAGCCGCAGGCGTCGCTGGTGCCACGTCACTCCCCCCGCTGCGCCCCAAGGCAGCCTGAACTATCGGTGTTGTCCAACAGACGACACAACGCCGCTCGAGAGAGACCACTCTGTCCCAAGATCATATTATGGGTAATATTATTATACAAAATACTTTAGTAACCCATACCTTCACTTTCCTCGGTTGCATACTCCCCCGTTTTATTATTTCTGATAAAATACCACCCCATATCACCTCTATTCTCGGGGAAAGCTATACTCACATCGATCAAAAACACACAGACACATCCTCGGTGGATTATGATACCATCAACAATACAATAATATTGGCCACTCATGCAGACAATGATAGCGGCGCCATAATTCCCTCCCCCTCTTATTTAATTATGTCGAGTACCCATTCTTCCCCCACCCACAGCTCACCTTTAGCCTCTCACTGCTCCCCAAAAAATTCCATCGAAACCCCATCCCTATCCCTCTCATGCACTATTGAATCCGAAAATCATCTCGGTTATACCTCCCAAGTCCCATGCACTCCTTCTCTCTCACAAGACAATAGTACCGTCAACACTACAAATCACCCAATCAGTTACATCCAACATTTACACAACCCAAAATCCTTATTCTCCATTATCACCGGCGATCAACCTCCAAGTGGCCCTAAGTGAACCTCCGGGAATAATACCCCCATCGCCGCAAGATAACCGGCCGTCTCCATCCTTAGCCCAAATGTGTCTGGACTTTGGTAGAAGCATCAACTGCCACTACCCAAACCCGGATTTATCGCTCAAACAATTCTCTCAGATTCTACGTCGAAGCAAAAGGGTTGAAGAGAAACAAAGTGCTCAGAAGCATGGCCAACGTCATTTGCTTTCAAAATATTCGAGGAATTCACAGAAGAGAGAAAATTGCTATTCTCAGAAAGGAAATCAGAGAGTCAGGAACAAATATAATGGGGATCCTAGAGACACACTGCACTCAGCCCCTCAGCAATCTTAGCTTGTGGGGAGGTGCATCGAAATCAATAGAAGTTCCTGCTACTGGTCACTCGGGAGGCTTAATTGTCACTTGGAACACCAATTTCATCACTGTTGAGAGCTCCATTCAGGGATCACGTTGGATCGCCGTAAAATTAGACTGGCCACTTATTCCTTTCTCAGGATTTGTAGTGTTTGTGTATGCACCCACTCGACCCGAAGAGAGAAGTACAATGTTTGCAGAAATTCTAAACACGTCCTTCAATAGCCCAGTCCTAATAGTTGGAGATCTGAATGAAGTCTTGAAGGAGAGTGACCGAAACGTGGGCGTGATAATGTGGTTACTAAGGGTATGGAGGATTTACGCAGTTGGATCAACCACTTAGTCTGATTGAAATCGATCTTCAAGGGGCAAAGTATACTTGGAGGAGTAAAAAGTCAATGAGTCGCATTAACCGGTCTTTGCGCAGGCTGATTGGGTAGCAAGTTTCCCTGGTCTCTCTCTAAACGCAAATCCGTGGAAGTTATCCGATCACAGATTCATGAAAATTTCTTTATTAGATATCAACTGGGGTCCAAAACCATTCAGTGGTGCTAAGTGAGTGGCTCAATCATAAAGATTTCAAATCCTTTTTCAAAGAGGAGTGGCGCAAACTTGACAACATGCCACTCGCTATTAAATTGAAAGAAATCAAAAAGCCAATGCGAAGATGGAATATGGAGGTATTTGGTCACATTGACCATCGGTTGCATGCAGCTATTGCTGAGATTGAGAGAATCGACCAGGTCGTAGAAGATGATAACTCAAATGAGAATCTTGAGAACATCCGAGCAGAGAAAATAGGAAAGATTTGGGGAATCCTAAGGGAGAAAGAAAGGTATTGGAAACAGCTTTCAAGAGACAAGTACATCAAAGCAGGGGATCGAAATACATCATACTTCCATAGAAGAGCATCAATTAACAGAAAGAATAATTCTATATCCGCACTCCTTGTAAATAGGACCATCACACAAGAATCCAAAGAGCAATTCGATCATATTATATGCGACTATTCTCGGGTAAGTGCGACGCCCGATCCTCCCCACCTATCTCGGGCCGCCCAAGACTAACTAATAGCGAAGCGCTCAATCTCACTCAGAGGCCATCATGTTTAGAGATAAAACAAACAGTCTGGTCCATTGATGGTACAAAGGCGCCAGGTTACGACGGGCTGAACTTCCTATTTATTCGAGGTGTTTGGAATACAGTAGGAGAAGACTTTACGAAATCTGTGCTCAGTTTCTTTGATACGGGCCGACTGCCACAAGGGAGTAACATGACATGGATCACGTTAATTCCAAAATCACCGGGGGCCTCAAGAGTGGAGGACTTTAGGCCGATTAGTATGATTGGCTCAGTTTACAAAGTAATTTCAAAAATCCTCTCCTCTAGACTCAGTCAAGTAATTGGCAAGTTGATCGGTGGTGCGCAAACAGGTTTTATCAAGGGCAGAAACATCTCTGAAGGTCCACTCATTACAAATGAAGTTATTGCATGGCTTAAATCCAAACGTAAATCAGGTACTCTGATCAAGATTGACTTTGCCAAAGCTTTCGACTGTCTTTCGTGGTCCTTCATTGATATTATGCTATGTTACTATGGTTTTAACGCTACTCTGGAGATTATGGATTGAGGAATGTATCTCCACCTCTGTGATTTCAATCTTAATCAATGGGGTCCCCTCAAACCCCATCAAGCCAAGGCGAGGTCTGCGTCAGGGTGACCCGCTATCCCCACTCTTGTTTGTTCTCTGTGTTGAAGGACTGGGTTGGTTACTAGATGAGGCTACTCGTATGGGTAAAAGAAGAGGATTGTTAGTAGGCGCAAATGAGACCCTATTATCCCATCTACAATATGCCGATGACACTTTAATCTTCTGTGAGTCTACCTCTGAGGAATTATATGCGGTGAAGTTCTGTATTCTGGTTTTCGCTGAAATGTCAGGCCTAGAAGTCAATTGGAGTAAGTCCATGGCCATCCCTATTAATCCACGAGATGAGCATGTGGCTGCAATTGGCGAAATACTGGGCTGTCAGGTGGGCTCTTTACCTATGAAATATTTGGGCTTTGTCATCGGGGGCAGTCCCAAGCGACTGTCCACTTGGAAGCCAGTTCTGGACAATGTTGCAAGCAGACTAGCGGGCTGGAAGTGATCCTCCTTATCACGTGCGGGACGTCTTGTTCTAATTAAGTCGGTTCTTGAGAGCCTCCCCGTGTATTATCTTAGTTTGTTTAGAATGCCAAAAAGTGTTCTAAAACAAATTAAGCAACTACAACGTAATTTCCTTTGGGGGAAAGAAGGATGTCGGGGGATAGCGCTTGTGTCATGGAGTGCGCTCTCCAAACCCAAAGATCAAGGCGGGCTTGGCATCACCAATTTGGAGGTAAAAAACGCAGCTCTACTATTTAAATGGTGGTGGAAGTTTCAAACGGAGGATGGAAAATTGTGGAAAAATATCATTTGCTCCATATATGATATTGATGTTAACCTACCAATTACTGATGAGAACTGGAATAACATCAAGCGGCCGGGACTTGGAAATCGATACTTTCCATTGCCTCGTGGCAACCAGAGCACGCGGTAGCACTAAATGACAATGTTCGATGGGTTTTAAATACTGGTAATAGTATCCGGTTCTGGATTGATACTTGGCTGGGCAGTCAGGCCCTAAGATATAGGTTTCCAAGACTGTTTCTGATCAACGACCAAAAATTCAGTACTATATCCAACATGGGATATTGGGTGGGTGCATCCTGGGAATGGTCTCTTGTTTGGAGGAGGCCACTATTCCTCTATGAAAGGGCCCAAGTTGAAGAACTTCTCTCTCTGCTTAATTCCTCCACCCCGACACTGTCAAATGAAGACGATCATCTTCGCTGGATGGGAGCGAATGATGGAAGGTATTCAACCAAATCTTTTCATATGGCAGTGAATGCTCAAAATACTACAGGTACAGTCCAGTGGTGTCGTGCGTTTTGGCACAACTTTGCTCCACCTAGAATCAAAATTTTGGTCTGGTTTATACTCCAGGATCGCATTCAGACACAGGATTTTCTCTTTGAAAGGGGCTTGATTCCATTAGGACAGCTGATGTGTATTTTTTGTAAGAGTACAGTTGAGACAGCAAGCCACTTGTTCATTCACTGCTTATGCTCTAGAAGGCTGTGGACTAGAATTTTGGAATGGTGGGGCGTCACCTTTGTTTTCCCAGCACCCCGTTGATCTATTCCATGCATGGATTGGCTTGGTTCGACACAAGCGTAACAAGCTCTGGGTATGCACTTTCTTCTTCACGCTTTGGGCATTATGGCATCAAGAAATAGAGCAACTTTTGAAAGTATCACACCTATCTGGGAAGAAATTGCAGATTCAGTCAAACGCCTAAGTCTAGAATGGTGTCAACAGGACTGTCATCTCCCTTCTCATGTCATCCTCTCATCCAGAAACTTGTTTTACTTATTGTATGATTCTTCATAGCTATATGTATTACTGCTTTCATTCGTTGTTTTGGCGAGAAAGGCTTTACGGCCACAGTATTGCCATCTTCTGTAACTGGTTCACTCCAGCAATTATCAAAAAAAATAAAGAGAACACAAAAACCATAAAAAACGGAGAAGAAGAAAGCCAAGCTATGATAAATTAACAAATAACAAGTAAAAGGAGGGAGAGAAGCCAAAGATCCATCAGAGAAAGGAGCCATTAAACCATAGGAAGACTCGTTGAGTGCTTTTGCGAGAGAGGGTTGCTAGAGGTCGTTCCTACGGTCGACTGGTATTGTTTAGTTGTGTACTCTTCCCATTTAACTTATTTAATAGTATAAAGTTTTACCAATCGTATATACCAATCAAATCCAAAATGTAGCTCTTTGCTCCTCTTTCGCATCCCTCCTCGCCCACTTCTACCATTCCATTGCCACCGTCACCGCCTACTTCCTCTTATTTATCTACTACAAACCACTTCTTAGCCGATATGTCTTCTAAATAATTTAAATCTTTGTGGCTTTAATCTTGTTTTCAAATATGTATAATACTATGTTAGAGCTCATGTTTTCCTATATGTAGTTTATTGGTAGTGTTTTTCATTGATAGATAGGGTAGCTGAAGTTGGCAATCATGTGCCGGTAAGGATTATGATAGATGGTCGGAAAGTTTGTAGGGTGTTGATGGGTCTAGTGCCATGAAGAGTAATTTTAGAACGGAAGTCCACCCTTCCTCCCTAGCGCCTTTCCACGTTATTAAAAATGCAGAAACAACTAACGTACCAGTCGGTATTGACTTTGGTCGTTTTCAAGACAAAAGCAGGCAACATTACAAAAGTGATCACCAATGTGATCCAGGGAAGTCGACTACCTTTTTGGAGGTCAATATTTGCAGGCGTCAACAATGGAAGGAGACACAACATGCAAGTCCAAGTTCTAGAGAAGACACCTTGATTAAGAAGATTTGGCTTCAGGAGGTGGCTCATTTAGGTTTTGACGCAATTCATGTGGTAAATTCCCTCGCATTTCTGCAGCTCCATGTCCACCGAAACACCCAACAACATCCTACAGAGGCGTACTACTTCAGGTTATTCTGGCGGGGAGAGCATATTCCAGAAAAAGATGCTGAGATTAAGGACTTTTATCTATTCGAGCATCTTCAAACATTTGATACGAAGCAAGTGAGTGACCCCCACAGTAGATTCACGAGGGCAGTCGATAAGGAGAGATTGAAGATCACTCCTCTCAAATGTGAAGCCTTTGGGATGGTGAGAAAAAGATAGCCACGCTGGTCTTTGCAGAGGGGCATCTTGAGATATTGAAGGATTACAATGATGGGATGTTGGAATATGATACTATATTTCGGTCGGAAAGTTCGATTCCAACGCTCTCCCTCATAATCGAAGGCGATAACGGATCTAGCCTTCCTCGGATCGTCAAGTACTTGCAACTCAGTACTAGGCGCTTTAATCATACAATCCAATAACAGCTGGCTGTTCATCTGGTGCACGGCTTTCGTGACCGCCCTGCTGGTCAGAGGAACAGTTGTGCAACCCATATTACCGAACTTGCTGATAGAAGAACAACATTGCATGATGTTTCATTTACGTCACTTCCTCCTTGTGTTGGTCCACGCCTAGCTCATTTCCCCACCACAAATAGACAAATTCAAATAGGTGGTGATGGCTCGTGGATTGCTAATAAGTATAACCATCATACTTGCATGATTGACCTTTGGGTAATAATGGTCATCATTCTGCACCAGTATGCAGAAAATATCCTGCAGTCATATGTTACGGTCCATAATTTGTCTGCTGTCAACTGTCTTATAAGATTGCAGACTAAGTCTTTTCGAATATGCTACAATCGATCATATGTTTTATTACTTCTGTAAAAGCTCATGAGGCCTAATCTGCAGATGGAAGTACCCTTTCCTATAGCGCAGTGGCGGACCGATAGTATAAGCTGTGGAGGCATGTGCCCCCACAGGAGAAAAAACGAGTAAGTTTACCTGTATAGAAAAAATAACCACCCTACTAACCACAAATACTTTTTTTATTTGTCTCACTTAATTACAAAAATAGAGTGAGCCATTTTACTTTATATTTATTTCTAGCTCACTTACACAAGTAATAACCTGTCCATCCCACGGCCTTACAAGTTCTCTCCCTACTTCAACCTCAAGCTGCGGTAAAAATCCCCAAATTTTAGGGTTTATAATTTCAAACTCGTTATGAAATAAGTTGTAATCTGGGAGGATTCTTCACGCTTCCATTCTATTCTCAAGGTTAGTTTTAAAAAACATTGATTTTGTCTCAAGATTCCATTCAATTCCAGTTTTTTAATTTGTTTCTGTCGGTGTTGAATTCGTTTTTTTCGGTGTCAGGACTCAATGCAAACAGCAAACAACCGATTGTACTCATTCTCATGGTCTTTGTCTGTATATTACTATACTAGTATAAAATTAATGACATACGTAAATTGAATGAGAAAAATCATGTACGGCAATGGGAGCATTTCTTCAATTATTTAGTCATTATTTTTTTTGTCTTGTTACAGGAAAAGGAATTACTGAATTATTATGCGGAAACAATGCAGCAGTAGGTGACACTTTGGAAGTTACTAAACGAGGGGCCGTTTGAACTTGTGGAGCCACCATAACACAGGACCAGCCTCTTTAGAGAGCTTCACGAGGTTTACCGAATTAGTATGCTAGTGACTATATATGTTTAATTTTTAGGTTCTGTATTCAACTACCTAACTATTAATACTATTTACACTTGACCGGTTTATAATGGATTATTACATCAAGTTATGGAACTTCAAATCATCTAATCACAAACATCTCCCCTTAACTAGAAGACAACTCATGATGAAGTTCTCAATCATGTCGAATCCACACCAGTAAAAGAAACGGCAGAAGTTCCTCAGTTAATTGATGAAGTTGATATCTCTTCTTTATCAGCTGACCCAGCAGATAGAAAGTTGATTATCCTCTTTCATCCTAATATTTGTGATGCGGCAAGAAGACACTATATTTTAAAAGGTCTGTGTCAACCTCGAACAGAAATTTATCCTACAACTATTGACAAAGACAAGTTTCGACAATTTTATTCTTCATGGTTTGATCTCTACCCAAATTGGTTGGAGTATAGTATGAAGAAAGATGCAGTATTTTGTCTTTCTTGCTATTTGTTTCATTCGGAGAAACTTGGACATGGTGGAGGAGATGCATTTTCAATCAAAGGTTTTAATATGTGGAAAAAAGCATAAAGACTTGTTGTACATATTGGTGGTAGGGGTGGCAATTCGGGTTAATGCGTCGGGTTGAAGCTTACCCATACCCGACCCGATTAAAATTGTATTGACCCATACCCGACCCAATAATATTCAGGTTACAAATTATCAACCCATACCCAACCCATATAAAATGATTAAACCCATACCCGACCCGTTTAACCCAACATAATTAGGCTATTCAAAATTTAAAAGACCTGGAATTAAATTTTTTATATGATTGCTCAAACAGAGTTAAAAATGAATGAAACTTACATTCAATATGGTAGATATTCCAGAGTTTTCATTTTCCACCGTTGTGGAGGGTGATTTTTCGGTATGAGGGGGGTCTATCTAAATATGGTATGACTGAGAAGCCTAGATCCTAGAAAAATGCCATTCTGTGGAGGGTGAAAACCCGTTATTCTGGCATCCCCCAAATACCTACTACATCGTCCGTCTTTCCCAGAAAGCATAAGGGGGAGTGCAAGTGAACACTACACCCGCTCTCAATGGGCCCCACGCGGACTTATGCCCTACAGGCGGAAATTGACTAGAGTCGCCACCTAGTTTGACCTAGGGAACTAGGAAGGGAGGAGAAGAAGGGTTCTAAGAACCGTTAATTGACTCTGATGATTTGTTACCTATGGATAGGACTTATCTGATCATACTAGAGATTCTGTGTGGGTTCGCACTGGGTTACACCCCTTAGAAGTGGCAACGACCACGACTTCGGATTGGTGCCCGAGGAAACCTCGGTCTCCAATTGTCGGGATTGCCTTCTTTCAAAACCTTGTTAGAGAGATTCAATTAAAGCCAAAGGATAGGATTAGGACGGGGAGAAAGAAAGAGAGTGGATGAGGCAAGCTTTTCTGCTAAGCCAGCGCCAAGAAGAGGAATTGGTGAATTCGAATGAGTATATAATGAAGATTTGGGAAAGTCCGAGGTTGAGTGAATATACAAGACCTGGGGTCTGACGGTTTGATGTTTTGGGGAACTGAAGAAGGTTTAAACATTTTGAGAGGTATGAAGAACACCTTAGAGTGGGAAAAGAGTTTTTTGAGTGGAATGGGGTCGCACCCTAGATGGGCTGCCTACGTACTCAACTCCCTGTTGAGATCAGACCTTACGTAGTTCAGAGTTTTTGGATTTTGGAGATTTTGGGGTTTTGAAGGTTTTTAAGGTGTTTGAGAGGTTAGTCTGTGAGACGCTCGGGTCTACGAGACATTTGAGGTGTTCATGTAATGAGAGGTATGAGATATCAAGGTCTGTGAGACGCTTGGGTCTATGAGACGTTTGAATCTTAATATGGTGAAGAGGTTAAGATGTTCGAGTCTGTGAGGCGCTCGGGCCGGTGAGACTTTGGAGGTTTGAGAGAAGCTGGAATTTGTAAGAGGATTTGAGTTTGAATGATGATTTGAGTATGAAGTGACTTGGAGTTTTGAAGATGATTTGAGTTTGGATAATGATCTGAGTGTGTGAGGCAATTGAAGTTTGGGTAAAGATCCTGGGTTTTTCGGATTTGAGATTCTGAAAGGGTTGAGGTTTTGGGATATTTTAATTTTAGTGTGAGATAATGATGGACTGAATTGTTTGGAGGAATGATTATCAAAATCGTCTCTTTCAGTTTTTTGTTGTAAAAGGGCGGATAATCCCAAGGGATTACCCTATGTACCCCCTCGAACGCGACACTTAATTAATGGTAAGTGCCAAGGCTCGAAAGATGGGGCAATGTATTTATGTCGAAAATAGGATTTAGAGAGAAACACCATGAATGAGATGTTCTCGGTCAAACCCTAATAACGTCTCTAACTCCCGGGTTTTAAAACGTTAAAAACCGAAAACATTGAAATCGAGTGGAAGGGAGTTAGACGATTCCAAAATCCCGGCTGCAACTAGGAAGGCCGTTGCTTCCCTAGCACCCCGCCTTGTAAAAATCTAGGCTGCAATTAGAGGAGGTTTGTCACCCTAATGCCCCGCCTAAAGAAATCCAGACTGCGATGAGGAATGTGACGACCCCAGTGCCCCACCTCGGATCGTTTTGGAAATGGAGACAAGTGATGTCTAACCAGGAAGGAAATGTTTTGAAGGGGTTAGACATTTCCTGTTCCCCGAAAACGTTTTATTTGGATTTGAAAACTAAGTTAGAAAACTTTACAAGTTGTTCGGGATTCTCGATGAAGAAACTGATTTTGAGAAATGTTTTTAGGAGAAAACTTTCTGTATATGTGAGAAGAACTTTCTACGTTTTGAGAAGAGTTTTCTGTGACGTGAGAAGAGTTTTTCCTTTAAAATTTCACATAATGGTTCCTTTGAAAACCTGATGAGATTTGAATAAAATGATTGTTCAAAATTTGAGAAAGAAGATTTTTTTGGGATTTTTGAATTAAAGTTGAATACTGAGGAACGTTTTTGGATTTTTGGAGTTTGAATGGGATTTACAAGTTGAGTTTGAATTGGATTTTGAATGTGAACTGAATGGGATTGGCCTAAATTGAATTGGACTGAATTGAAATGAGTTGGGTTTGAATTGACTTCGGGTTTGGGTTGGAAAACGAGTTGGGTCAAAGTTGAGTTGGTCAAAGTTCAGGTGGTCAAAAGTTGGTTGGTCAAAGTTCAAGTGGTCAAAAGTTGGTTGGTCAAAGTTCAAGTGGTCAAAATTTGAGCTTTGGTCGAAATGGGTTTGGGCCTCGAAATGGGCTTGGGCCTCGAAATGAGCTTGGGCCTCGAATTGGGTTTTGTGAACTATGGGCTGAAGTGGGTTTTGAATTGGGCCTCAAAGTGGCCTTTTGACTTGGGCCGAAGTGGGATTTGAATTGGGCCTGTTCTGGGCTTTGTTGGAAATTGGGTTGAAATTTGGACCTTATTTAGAGTTGGGCCAAAAAATGGGCCTTGCTTGAAGTTGGGCCAAAATTGGGTTTTGTTCGGAGTTAGGCCGAAATTGGGCCTTGTTTGGATTGGCTGAAGTGGCCCCCTTTTTTTTATGTGGGCTTTATTTGTGACTGGGCTAAAAATTGTTTATGGGCTAATTTGGGAGATATTAACAAGTGAGAGGAATTGATTTATTGGTTGGTGCAGACGTTATAAAATGAGTGGTTTAAGTGGTGTAATTAAAATTAAAGAAAAGAAATTAAAACCCAAAATAAACGTCGGGCTGCAAACAAATCCCGGTCGCAGTAGTATAGTGAAAATGTAAGCGACCGGATATCGAACCACGGGACTAATGTACATATTATAGTACCTAAGCGTGTCACAAAGAGGGGGGATTAATTGACTTGTTACATATAAATAAAAGATAGTTAATGAATTTAACTAGGTAAGCAAATTAACTAAACGGGACTCTGGTTCAGATTAATATTATCTGCTCCTTCATGCTATTCTTACTGGTTTAATTATAATTGTTTGGCAAAATTCCTTAAATTATCCTAAGGACTAAGTCATAGCCTCATAAGAACTCGTTTACCAGAAATGCTCGGTCTAATCAAGGTTCGAGCACTCTTATGTAAACGGACATTAAATTCCAGGAAATATAATTGCATCTGAAAATACTAACTCATTAAATCATAATAGCTTTCTCCAGATTTACGGCTTAATCAACCTATCTATTTATCACCTGGTCTGATCAAATAGACTTAGCAAGCAATTTAATAAACTCATGACATTTATTAAAAAGGCGAGAGATGAGCTTTAAGCGTAACAAACTTCATTAAATTAAAACCAGTAAAAACATTGCATAATTAATACAGAACATAATAATTATTCCCAAAGCATACGAAAACTAGCCTAACATATTAAATAGATAGACAGAGACAAGAGTAATAGAAATCATCCGTAATCACTCCGGCTCACTCTGCTATTTTGTGTACGTAGGCTAGAGGTGGATTTAGTGGAATGTAAAATAAATAAAATGGAGAAGGCGGAAGGAGAGAAATGAGATGGTGTGTGAATTGGAACTCCAGAGGAACCACGGAAGGAGCCTCCGGAAGGACACTGAATAAGGAGGAATGAAGCTCGTATTTATAGAGGAAGAAGAACAGAGCAGCAGCTCATTAGCTCACTGATTGAGCTCGATGATTGCAGCTCCCCATTGATTGCAGCTATTGATTGCGCAGGGGACAAGGTTGAAACGCGGGCGTGATTTCTGGTAGGCGCCGTCTCAAGTTGCAGAGCGAGTCGGCGGAGAAGATAACCCGTTTAGATCTGTATTTTTAGTCACGTCCGCCTCCTCAAATGAGGCGGTTGCATGGGCGGTAAGAATTGTGTCCGCCTAACCCATGCATCCTCTCTTGTCCGCCTCCACGTCCTCCTGTTAATGGGGCGGTTGCAATAAGTTTGTCCGCCCCCTAATGAGGCGGTTGCCTCTATTTTCTTCCTTTCTAGTGTCGTCCGCCCCATAATGAGGCGGTTGCATGCAAATCATGCGCATGCATGTCCTCTCCACGTGAGTTTGTCTATCCCTTATAATATATGTCTTTGCTTGTCATTTTTCCTACATTTTAACACATATAATACATCAGTTAATATAATAACATAAATATAGGAAAAACCTAAGATAAGTGAGAAACATTACTAAAAATGCTGCAATTAATAAGGTGATTAAACCTTAATAAGTGTATATGTTTTGCACTTATCAAACTTCCTCACACTTGACTTTTGCTTGTCCTCAAGCAAATAAGGAATATAATTACCTCTAAGCCAAAATAATAAAACAAGATTAAATAAGTGTAGAAGGGAATTTAGACAAAGTGACAATTTAAAAAGAATAATTCTGCTCTTGGAAGTAGGTTTTTATAAACAGTGAAGAAGAACAGTTTAATAAAAGCATAGATAAACTAGACTGCAGAAAACAAGTTAGATTAACCTGGGATTTCCAACCAATTTCATTCACTAACCTGGGGTGACAAGGGGTGTGAAGTAACGCCTTATTCCGCAATACCTTTCAACACCACATACTCATGTTTATAAATATAAATTGCAATTTTATATTTACATTTTTTTTTGAATGTGCAAATTGTATATACAAAGCACATATTATTTTATATATTTTTTTTGAATTGCATTATTTTTGTACCCCAACTTTTCTCTATCCTTGTAGCGGTGTTGGGTCTTCTATCCCAGATCACGAGACCTTAGGTAGATAGGTGTTAAAGCACCCCAAAGAACTTAATAACCGGATAGACGAGGCCTGTTTTGGTTAGAAAAAATTCATAAACAGCGGAGTACCTTGTCTTTATCCTTCTCTTTCCTTGACTTTCCACATATTTCCATAATCCCAAGCTAAACCTAATTGATTTTTACAACTAGCAGATCTATCATATTTGAGTGAAAAATAGAGTATTTTGATGGAAAATAATTGTATACAAACTCCTAAAAATAAAATCATCTTTCAGTTGTCACTTGACATAATTTCAGACACTTCTACAATTATTTATCTCATTTTTATCAATTTTTTTTAAAATTAGGCAGTTTAGAGTTAGCAAAAAGTGAGTGTGGCATTATCGAACTACTGTCATAATTTCAGGGAAAGGTCCTCTTCCTCACACTTAAGAGGAGCAATGTCCTCATTGTTCAGAATTAAAATCAAGAAAATGACCTTTCAAATTATGACAGACTCATAAAGGATTAAATATAGGTTGAACATTAATAAAATAAAGGAAGAACTGAAACTCCCCTTGTATCGTAGATTGAGGAAGGTATCCTTCCTCACACTTAGAGCTTTGGCAGGGGTGAGATGTTCCTCACACTTGAGTTTGCGCAAGTGTTCAACCGAAGATATTGAAATGCCAAAGCAACTGAGGTTGCTTTCCATAGGTGAGTTCAGCTATATTTTCGACATAGAATTTGTTCTGAAAAGAAAATCATATATAGCCAGCAGAACTCCAAATGAACCAAAAGAAAATCATTAAATGAAAAACATAAATAAAAATTCATAAAAGAAAAACATAAAGTAAACCACACTGTTACCTTCCTGAATATATCAAATGTTAGAACAAGGTTTAAACAGTAATAGTCTACAAAAAGTCAGAGAAATATAAAGTGAAATGAAATAACAATAAAATAAAATAAACTAAAATCACTGTGGTGGTGGTGGTGTGGTGGGCTGTGCAGGTCCCTGGCCTGTCTGAGCGAGGAGACGCTCTAGGAGTTGAGCGGTCTGTGCATGTAACCTGTCACCCTGGTCTAAGCGCTGGTGCACCCGTGACTGCTCAGCCAGCATCCTCTGCTCGAAGCTCTCAAAGCGCTGATGCAACTGCTGCTGCATCTGATGGAATGCCTGTAGCTGACTCTGTGGATCAATCGAGTAAGGTACAGGAGCTGGAGTCTGCATCACATCAGTAGTAGGCACGTAGGGCTCCTCTCCCTGTGCAGTCTCAGCGGACGGTGGGTCGGGATCAGCCGAGTGTGTAGCTCCCATAGAGGGTCCTGCTGCTGTGGATGAAGCAGTGGAAGACTGAGCACGGTACCTCTGACCCAAGTACCGTCATCTGAGCGCATAAAGCCCCAGCTCCGCACAGTCTGCAGTGTGACTGGGCGCTTTCCTGTCCTGATCTCTACAGCTCGTGTGACATCTGTGGGAAGGACAGTGAAGAGGTGGTACCAAATAAAGAAGGGAAAGATGGGAGTGATCTTCTTCTCTTCTTTGTCCTCAGATAGGACACCACCTTGTGGAGCTGGCCAAACATATTGTGGCTGAAGGATAGGCGCTGAGCAGGCGGAAAAGGAGCGAGGAATAGTCAAGTAGAGCGCAGTCCTCATCAGACGCATCGTGTGCTGCAGAGGGGCGAATCTGATGGCCTATGATGTCCAAGAGAAGCCTCTGCTGCAGTGTAGGGAAGCTCGCGAAAGGGAGGACTTCCTTGTCCTCCTCCCCTCTATGTCGGATCCTCCGACCTACGTCCTGAAGCCATCGGGTCTTCGACATATGCATATAATCCTCTGTGAACCCCCGGTGATCTCCAGGACCAATCTGGATGTGTAGGATGGACGAGAATGTGATGGGTGTGATCTCCACAGGGTGATGGCGCACGTAAGAGGTGATGCTCAGATTGCCCGCCCGGGCATTCGCATAAAACTCTCTCACGAGCTCCTCACAGAAGACTCCCGCACCCATCGTCAGGACCATAGAAAGTCCATGTCTGGCAAACAGGGTATCCACCCCTGCAGCCTCTAGTACCTCAGGATCAAATCTCCTCTCCATAATGAAGTCCTTACCTAGATCGAACCAGGCTCGGGCTTCTGCCGAAATAAACCCGTCATCCCGAAGATCCGGATGACGTAAAGGAGCAGAAGAAGATGATGCCCCGGGGCAGTTGCCCCTAGCAGATCTAGAACCAGATGGACCACACACGCATACGAGGAGGCATACTAATATATGGAATTAAAGGTAAACAAATATTAACAGCATAACAATAAAATATTCAATTATTTAAACAAATTAATAATAACATGAACATTAATAGAAAATAACAGCATAAAAATAAACAAAAATAACATAAAAATTAAAAAGAAAATAACAACAAGAACGTTAATAAACAAGACAAAATTAATATCAAGATAGAACATTATTATTTTACCATAAAAACTCCGTAAATTAATAAAAATAAAACAAGTTGAACAAAGAATGAAACATAAACAGAATAATTATACAACATAAATTCTGTCAAAAATTTGACAGAATCGCCCCTAAAATTCTACGATTCTCCACAAAAAATTCAGTCAGTTTCAAGGTTTTTAGTACCGTCACCAATCAAATCTATAAATGATAACCTATAATCATAATATTTATTCGTTTAAAAATCAAGGCAAAATAAAACTGAAAAATGCTAGTTTTAACAATGGATTTTCGTAACTATCATTCTCCAATTTTAGAATTCATCAAAAACACCCAAACTAGGTGTACTAAGTGAAGATTTAACCTTGTATATGTATATTATGATTAATGGAGGACAAATTCGAGGGAAATCTAGCAAATTAAGTTCGAAATTTTCGAATTTGTGAATTAGGGATTCGAAACTTCAGCTCCTAATTTCTCCTAGTGTAGTTCATCATTTACAGATTTGAAGCTATAGACACGTAGAGAATTGAAAAATGAAGATTTCGGTACTAACCTTGTAAGATTTGGTGAAGAAACGAGGAAGTTGTGTTGATTTGAGGGGGAGGGCGATTTGCGCTGGTCTGCTTCGTTCTTCTTTTCGGGCTCAAGTTCGACTGATTTGGGGAAGAACAGATTGCAAAACGCGGCGTTCTTTTTTATTTCAGTTTAGAGGGACGTCCGCCTGGACGTCCGCTCGGTTTTCAGGCGGACAAGGGCCACGGTATTCAGTTGCGACCGCGTCGAAATGGGGCGGACGTGGGCGTTTCCAGGCGGTCATCTCCCTGTTCCGTTTTTTTTTCTTTGTTCTGTAACCTGATTAAAACAGCAACAATATATTTACATAAAATTATGAGTTAGAAAATAAAAATGACATAAATTATAAGTTAGTAATTAGATAACATAAATTATAAGTTAGTAGTTAATTACATGAAATTAAATGTTAAGGACAATGGAAATAAAATGTTAAGGACAATGGAATATTAAATGTTAGAGACAATGGAAATTAATTGTTAGAGACAATGGAAATTAAATGTTAGAGACAATGGAAATTAAATGTTAGAGACAATGGAAATTAAATGTTAATAAGAGTTAGAAGTTAGATGTCAGAAGTTAGATGTCCGTAGTCAGATGGCCAAAGTCAGGTGTCCAAGTCATATTACAGATTATTAGATAATTAATATTAACAAAATATAGTAGATAATTAATATTAACAATAAACGAAAATAATATAGAAATATATTAACATATTTAAGAGAACAAATATTGATAATTAACAGGTGAATAATCCGGGGCTTAGGAACTAGAATAAATCTAGTCCCCGGCAACGGCGCCATTTTGCAGACGTTATAAAATGAGTGGTTTAAGTGGTGTAATTAAATAAAGAAAAGAAATTAAAACCCAAAATAAACGTCGGGCTGCAAACAAATCCCGGTCGCAGTAGTATAGTGAAAATGTAAGCGACCGGATATCGAACCACGGGACTAATGTACATATTATAGTACCTAAGCGTGTCACAAAGAGGGGGATTAATTGACTTGTTACATATAAATAAAAGATAGTTATGAATTTAACTAGGTAAGCAAATTAACTAAACGGGACTCTGGTTCAGATTAATATTATCTGCTCCTTCATGCTATTCTTACTGGTTTAATTATAATTGTTTGGCAAAATTCCTTAAATTATCCTAAGGACTAAGTCATAGCCTCATAAGAACTCGTTTACCAGAAATGCTCGGTCTAATCAAGGTTCGAGCACTCTTATGTAAACGGACATTAAATTCCAGGAAATATAATTGCATCTGAAAATACTAACTCATTAAATCATAATAGAGCTTTCTCCAGATTTACGGCTTAATCAACCTATCTATTTATCACCTGGTCTGATCAAAATAGACTTAGCAAGCAATTTAATAAACTCATGACATTTATTAAAAAGGCGAGAGATGAGCTTTAAGCGTAACAAACTTCATTAAATTAAAACCAGTAAAACATTGCATAATTAATACAGAACATAATAATTATTCCCAAAGCATACGAAAACTAGCCTAACATATTAAATAGATAGACAGAGACAAGAGTAATAGAAATCATCCGTAATCACTCCGGCTCACTCTGCTATTTTGTACGTAGGCTAGAGGTGGATTTAGTGGAATGTAAAATAAATAAAATGGAGAAGGCGGAAGGAGAGAAATGAGATGGTGTGTGAATTGGAACTCCAGAGGAACCACGGAAGGAGCCTCCGGAAGGACACTGAATAAGGAGGAATGAAGCTCGTATTTATAGAGGAAGAAGAACAGAGCAGCAGCTCATTAGCTCACTGATTGAGCTCGATGATTGCAGCTCCCCATTGATTGCAGCTATTGATTGCGCAGGGGACAAGGTTGAAACGCGGGCGTGATTTCTGGTAGGCGCCGTCTCAAGTTGCAGAGCGAGTCGGCGGAGAAGATAACCCGTTTAGATCTGTATTTTTAGTCACGTCCGCCTCCTCAAATGAGGCGTTGCATGGGCGGTAAGAATTGTGTCCGCCTAACCCATGCATCCTCTCTTGTCCGCCTCCACGTCCTCCTGTTAATGGGGCGGTTGCAATAAGTTTGTCCGCCCCCTAATGAGGCGGTTGCCTCTATTTTCTTCCTTTCTAGTGTCGTCCGCCCCATAATGAGGCGGTTGCATGCAAATCATGCGCATGCATGTCCTCTCCACGTGAGTTTGTCTATCCCTTATAATATATGTCTTTGCTTGTCATTTTTCCTACATTTTAACACATATAATACATCAGTTAATAAATAACATAAATATAGGAAAAACCTAAGATAAGTGAGAAACATTACTAAAAATGCTGCAATTAATAAGGTGATTAAACCTTAATAAGTGTATATGTTTTGCACTTATCAGTTGGTTTATTAACTCTTGATTAGAGGTGTGTTGAAAGCAAAGGAGGATTCCACCCACATAAAACGAATGAGAGATCCGCTAGGCATGGGATGGTTTCGCATCCTAAGCCCTCCTAAAATGGCCTTAAGGGCTTGTTTTTTGAAGTTTGGTTCTTATATACATATAAAGGTGGTTTGGTGTTTTCTGAAGTTATAGGAGATTATTGCCCCCACGAAACGAATGAGAGACCCGTTAGGTGTGGGGCGATAATAGATCCTAAACTTTTCTGTCAACTGGAGGGTCCTAAGGGATAATAACTAGGGCTTACATCAATAAGCAATGAGCAAGGGGCATAAATCACAAAAGCAACGCAAATATCTCACACAGGGTACAAACATTGGAGAAGCAAAATGAAGTGTAAACGTTATGTACAAAATTTGGTGATTGAACACCAGCAAAAATCCTACAAGATTTCAAATTAGTTTCCAAGCTCAATCCATATGTAGAAGGGGTAAACTAAGCACTAGAATAACATAACAAAACCAGCTAGAGATAACATGCTAAAATTGTTCACATGCAAAGAATGAATTAAATTACGAAAATAAATAAATCCAAAGACAACCAAAAGTAAGAACAATAAACAAATTACAAATTAATACAAACATAGATAACAATCTTAATTAAAGAGCTGCTATGGGGGGTCACATCGACGCCGCCTCACTTGAGCTGACAGGATCAGCAAAAAGTGCACCAACCATTACATATGTTTGAAGCGGAGACCCCGGTAGTCCAAGCCAAGATCCCATTCCTTAGTCTTAGAGTAGTTTCCGTTTCACGAGCATTATGTACATGTCAAAAACATAACCAAAAGAGGCAAAATGCATTAGTCAAAGAACAGAAGAGGGTTGGGATGTGTGCAATGGGATCATACGGCCCCTCTCAATGGGAGGAAAGGGGGCAATCTAATCATCTCCCACACCCCAACCGAGAACATAGAAAGAGTTACAAGCTGCCAACAAATGCTAAGATTGTAAGATAAATCAAGCATTGGGGTTGCTACTCAAATTAATTCATCATCTTAGATTATAACTCAACCAAAGTGTAGTATCAAAGATAGGGGTTGTGAGTCATGTGGGATCATACCTAGAAGGGTTTATATCATTTCCCTCTAAGATGAAAAATTAATAAGTTACCATCCAACCAATGAGTGATTTGTCTTAACAATTATAGCATGGGGCAACTATAACTCAATTCATGCTCTTATCTAAACGCGAGGGTCAAGTAATGCTAGTTTCAATCTAATTTCCAAACCGGTATCAATGCGCAAGGGACAATTAATTACCAGAGGTGATTGAATCATAGTAAAGGTCGAAAGATAGAATTTCCAAACCCAATAGAAGCATCAAGCCCATTCCAAGCAGCCCACGTAGGTCAGATTGATTGCATTTGTACCTCGGCCCAACATGAAACAAATGTAGTGAGCAAGCCGAGGTACCAAGCCCAAAGCACATTGGTACAGTCACACGCGAAATCCAAGATCAACTCCAACTCAAACAGGGCAGCCCAAATCCAACAGTACCTCAGCCAAAGCGCAAAAACAAAGCGTAATCAGAATTAAGTCCTTAGTGAAAAGGGCATATGTCAGACCAATAAGTCACCAACGGACTGGTGATAAATCAGCCCAAATCAGGTCATTGAGAATCCACCAAACTAAAGAGTAAATCATCAGCAATCAAAGTATCGTTAGACAGGTTGGTAACATAGGAACATGGGCTTCAGTTCTCAAAGGCCGGTATCAAATTCCTTAGGTTTATCAGGTCTAAACACAATTCAAATAACTTAAGGCAACACAGCCAGAATGGCTTACAAATCATGAATATCTCGGCAAAGTGTCATTAAGGGTCAAATTAGCTCAACCGATAACATCAGAAACAGAGAGATTAACAAGTCAACATCAGCACTCGTGGGTCAAAGAGATAAGGACTAGAGTCAGAGCCTCAACAACGTCGGTGAGTTAACGCCGGTTCATTGTCATCAGAACTAGAGTTTCGGAATTAAGCAAATTGCAAACTGTGTCATCGTTCAAACCCAACTTATTGTTTATCAGTGCCTCTGTTGGAACCAAATCAGGACGTCGAGATAGACCCGAAATGCCCAGTAAACCGGAAATTCAAGCAAGCCAAATGAATTTAATGATAGTAACAGATTTGGAAAGAGCAAGGGAAGGAGCGTCACAACCGTATTCAAGTGAATGGTAGGTGACCGTCGGTGAAGACAGATTTTGACATCAGTAGATGATAGCAGTAAATGATGGTCACTAATCCGCGAGGTCGATTTTGTGACCACCGTGAGTCCTTCAAAACACCAGAATCGGAGCGAAACACAGAAGTATTCGCAAGGGTGGCTCGAGATTCATCAAAAATCAAGGGATTCGCAGCCGCGGTGAGTTTCAGAGTACAGAGAATCGACACCAAGAGTTACTCTAGTTACAACTTCGGATTGTGAAAGATGATACAACATGGATTTGTAGATCGACAGAGGAACAAGAGGGATGGAGTGTGGGTATTTGATTTTCCGGCGTGGATTTGAAATTTGAGGGTAGAGGAGAGTGTGTTTGTGTTCGCCGGTGAAATTTGCAAAATCAGTTATGAGGGGAATGACCGAGACGGGGTAGAGCATTTCTTCGATAGTCAGATTGTTCGCCGGGTTACGAAATTGCCGAAGTGAAGAGAACGTTCGAAGGAAGGGAATGGATGGATTGAGAAGATAAAGAAGACTGGGGAAATGTGGCCGGAGATTACGAGACGATGAAGAGGGTGCGGGTAGGGTTTTTTTATTTTTGAGATCGAGATGAGAATCAGAGAAAGATAGAGGTGGATGAGGAGGACATTCGAAGCACGAAAGGAAAAGGCAGGAGGGAGGGTGCCATTTCGGGTTTTTTGGGTTTGATGCCGACTGATCGATCGGGAGTCAGGAAAAATGTGTGAGACAGGTAGGCGGGTGAAAGAACGAAGAAGAAGCACCCCCCTGAGTCGTGAAACCGAGAGTGAAGAAAATGTTTGGGTTCGTTTGGTGACAGCTGCTGGGGGCTGCTGTTGGGTCCTGCTGTTGGAAATTGAGAAGTTGTATGCTGATGGTTTTATAGAAGCTGTCAGCTGCTAGTTTTGGTGTTTGGTGGAACGTCTGCTGATGGTTTTAAAAAGCAGACACAATTATTAGGTCCTGCTGCTGAAAATTGAGAAGCTGTCAGCTGATGATTTTGCAGAAGCTGTCAGCTACTGGTTTTGGGTGTTTGGTGGAACCCTGCTGATTTTAGAAATTGAGAAGCTCTCTGCTGCTGGAAGCTGTTCCCCAAACGAGCTCAATGTCCGCCAGTTTTTTTTTGGAGAAATGCTGGTGTGAAGATGAATGATAGAGGGAAAGTAGGGAGATCGAGAGAGTAGGAGTTGACGGTTGGTTTTTCATTCGGGGATGCAGACAAAGAAAGCAAAAATGGGGAACTGCTGTGTGTTGATGGCCATTATCGACGGAGAAAGCCTCGGTGAAGGGAAATGTAACGGGATTGAAGATCCCGATCTCTTTTCTTTTTTTGGGATGAATCGGGAGCAGAGTCGAGAAGGAAAGAAATCAGAGAGGCGGCTACTGTGGAAAACGGGCATGATCCTAGTAAATGGAGAGTTTTGCGTGTTTTATAATTTGAGTATTAGGGTTTAGAAGATGGGTGGGGTTTTGATGTGGGCTTTTTGAAGCCATGGGCTGAAAATAGTGTGGGTTTAAAGAATTGGGCTAGGCCAGACTTCAACCAAGTGTGGATTGGGTTTGACGGATGAAAATGATTTGTATAAATAGAAATGGAAATAAAAATACTAATGATAATAGTAGAATAAAATAAAATATAAGAAAAAGTGGATAGATGAATAAAAATAAAATAGAATAAAATAAAATAAATAATAAATAGAATATAAACAAACAAAATAAGATAGTAAAATAAGTGAATAAACAAAGGGGACGACCTTGAAACTGGACTGTCGATGGAAATTCATTTTTGAAGAATTGTGCTTTTTTTTAAATGTTTTGAAAAAAATTATAAAATGATGGTTTCGTCTTAGCACGCACGCTAATATGTTTTAAAAAAAAGGCGACGACCCCTCTTATTATTTCGGAATTCGCTTTATGGGGTGAGAATTTTTGGTGTCTACAACCGTCTTTTTTGTTTTTCCACATACATGTAGTGCTTAGTGGCACTTAACAAAAGAAGGAGATGTGTACGCGCCTGGGCCAAATATAACTGTATTTTCTCCTTCGGAATATAGAATCAAAACATAGACAAAAATCTTCATAGTACAGAAGAGATAAGACCACAGTGGGAGCTGTGGAGGAGAGAGCACCACACTGTCTTTTGACAATCCACATAATGAATACTCTTGTTTTTGCTTTATAAACAAATACAACAAAGTAGTATTATCAAATAAACAACCTCTCGTCAAAAAGATACTACATAATCTGTATTATACTAATAGTAGGTTAGCACTTACATAGTAATATATTTATATTTTTAGCTAATTATTTATTTTTATTTTTAATAAAATAAAATAAACGGGTCGGGTTGACTACGGGTTTGGACTTTAAACCCATACCCAACCCACAAATTTAATAGGCAACCCATACCCAACCCAATAATTAAATGGGTCAATAATCGTGACCCAAACCCGTTATTTTCGGGTTGGGTATGGGTCGAGTTATCGGGTTGGGTAAAAATTGCCACCCCTAATTGGTGGGCCTTCTAGTATGCATAGTCAGTGTTCCAAAATGTGTTTTTGATCTTATGAATCAAAATCAATCTATACAGACAACTATGGAAAAGCACATGAAGCAGCTTAGGAGTGCATATCAAACTCGCTTGAATGCTTCAATTGATGTTGCGAGATTTTGTTGACATCTGGGTCGGCTTTTCGAGGTCATGATGAAAGCTAAACTTCTAATAGGAAAGGAAATTTCTTGAGTTTGTTGGATTGGCTTGCTAAGCGTACAAAAAAAGTTGGAGACGTGGTTTTAAGAAATGCTCCAAAAAATTTACGAATGACTTCTCCCAAGATTCTGAAATATATTGTGAATGTTTGTGCTAGTGAGATAGTGAAAGCTATCATAAATGATATTGAGGATGATTATTTTCCTATACTAGTTGATGAGTCTTGAGATGCATCTCATAAGGAGCAAATGGCACTTGTTTTAAGATATGTGGATAGAAGAGGACTTGTTATGGAGAGATTAGTTGGTCTTGTTCATGTTGAGGAAACAACAACCATTGCTTTAAAAGATGCAATCTACTATTTACTTTCTCAACATTCTCTAATTATGAGTTATTCTAGATCAGCGCATAGTATTCATTGTTTTGCTCATCAACTTCAGTTGACCCTTGTAGCAGTTGCCAAGATTCATGAGGATGTTGCATGGCTTTTTGAATTAGTTGGTATTGTCTTGAACATACTTGGTGCATCCTTCGAGAATAGAGATGATGTCCGAAGAGAAGAAGCAAAGCGAATCAAAGAAGATCTGCAATTAGGTGACATTGAAAGTGGATGAGGTTTGAACCAAGAGCTTAGGCTTATAAAGGCGGGTGCTACTCGTTGGGGTTCTCATTGTCATTCTTTGAGGAATATGATTGTCATGTTTCCATTTTTTATTAAGGTTATTGGTCATATAGCAACAGAGGGGTCTAATGTAGATGATCGACAGAAGGCTCAGGGTATTCTAGATTCTTTGCTATCATTCACGTTTTTTTCATGTTGCATTTGATGAAGGAAGTGTTAGTAATTACCAATGAGTTGAATACTACTTTACAGAGAAGATAACAAACTATTGTCAATGCTATGGTTTTATTTGCTACGCTACAACTAAAAGAAGATTGCAAGCAATGAGAGATGTTGGCTAGAAAGATTTTTTTGGGAAGATAACTTCTTTATGTTATCAACATGATATTGATATTGTTGATGTGGATGTTATACATGTTTTCCGGGAATCCAGAGATTTTTCCGCAGAGTTGATGATGTGTCGAATGAGCATTACTACCATGTAAGTGTGTTATATGTTGTTATTGATATGCAGATTGAAGAACTTAATTGTCGCTTCAGTGAGGTGAACACTGCATTGCTACTTGGCATGGCTTTTTTTTTACCCAGATGATTCTTTCTCTTTTTAGCTTTGACAAAAATAAGTTATTCGCTATGACACGTTTGTATCCAACCTATTTTGGTAGTGAAAACAAGATTGAAGAGCTCAGTTGCCAACTTGATAATTTCATTGCAAAATACATGATGATTCAAGGTTTTTCAATTTGAAGGGAATTGGTGAGCTTGCAAAAAAGTTGTTTGAAACAAAATAACATTTAACATTTTCTAGAGTCTATTTGTTATTGAAGTTTGCATTGATTCTTTGAGTTACTAATGCTACGGGTAAAAGAGCATTCTCGGCCATGAAATACATCAAGACAGATTTGCGGAACAAGATGGGAGATGAATTACTTAGTGATAATCTAATCACTTATCTAGAGTCAGATGTTTTGAGACCATTAACAATGACACCATTATGTATCATTTTCAGACAATGAAGACCCGTATAGGATAATTGTAATTCAAATGTTGAACATACTTTTTCATTTTATGTATATGTTTTGATTATTATTTAAAATATGTATTTTCTCTATAGTACGCCGCCCACAGATTTGAACTTCTAGGTCACTGCTATAGCGGATAAGTTGTATGAGGGAAACTTTAGGATTTGGTTCATTATCTAGAAACTCAGTGTTTAACCTTAATTCGACTCGCTACCTGATGTGGTATCCAGGGGGTGCAAGGGGGATCACATGGGGTAACGTGACCCCACGTTTTTTGAAGAATGCAGAGAATCCTATATGTATAATAATTAGATTTTATTTATATATATAGTATAGTGACCTCATATATTAGAGAGTTGTTGGTGGTGTAGTGGTAAAAGATAAAAATATTGAGTGAGTTATCCTGGGTTCAAATCTGACTATATGATCAAATATGTTATAATTTTTTTCTTCAAAGAATAGTGGCCCCACATAATTTATATCCTGCTCCGCCCCCAGTGGTATCTATGTACTGAAACTATGCATGCAAGTCTTTAATATATATAATAATCTCCTTCGAAAATAAATTGTATAGAGTTTTCAATGAGGGAAAGCATGGTTTTTTTTATAAAGGACTGGAAAGCCAGTTAAAAGTGTGATACTTGAGCAAAATACCTTTCTTGCAGGAAAGTACCAAAACTTGTACAGTAATAGAGCTAACAACATAAATCAAGAAGTAAGTAATGGTAACAGGTTGCGAGAGGAGGACAGGAGGAGATATGAGGTGCGACAAGCAGACTTGGGTTTACTCTACTCTAGAGAAAGGTGCTTGACAGATTCAGTAGCCAAGCTCCAATTTGGAGGGAGACCTTTAAAGACAAATTTGTTGCGCAGGTTCCAGATGATCCACAGGGCATGAAGGTAACTGGACATCCATAAATCGTTCACCTTTGGGTGGGAGTAGTTGTGCCTGAGCTGAAAGAGGGATGCAGGTGAAAGGGGGGAAAACGATGCAAATTCCCCACCAGTCTAGAAGAGAGCACCACAGACGCCTTACTTTAGGGCAATGCAAAAATAGATGCTCAGATGATTCAGCCGCTATGTGATAGAAAGGGCAGAAAATCTGAGCTAGAGGAATAAGGTCCTTGGCAAAAGATTTCCTTTTGTTTGCAGGCGGTCATTGAACAAAAACCACACTAGAAGCGCGACACGAGGGGGAGCGAAATGGTGCCAGAATGCTTGATACCAAGACTGATGGGGTCCTGATCGGAAGGCCGACGCTGCTTCATAAAAATTTTTGATGAGTATGTTACACCACCGTCTGCTGTCCAGGTAAGGAGATCGATCTCTTCTACAGTGTAAGAAGCTTGGTGATTGAGAATAGTAAGTAGTTGTTCAACTTGAGCACTTTCATAAACAAATAAGGGCCTACGCCATACAAAGTTCCAGAGCCAATCAGCGTCGTTCCACCACCCAAGCTCAGAGATAGATAGTTGCAAATTTCTGATCATTGACAATTTAGAGCCGCGGGAACAAAAGTTTGAGAGGCCTGTCACTGATCCAGTGGTCAATCCAAAACCGAATTTTTCCTCATTACTAAGTGACCATCGTACATTAATGAGGGAAAGCATGGTAAAGATAATTAGTGTTATTTTTTTTGAAATAATGGTGAGCTATATAATGAAATAATGATAGTGTTTTTACAAAAGAAGATACATAGGGGTCCTATGTATCAGCTACCCAAGGATATACAAATCAGCTAATAGATGAGCACCAAGGTCCAAAAGGTGGCGATGGGCCCGACCTGTCATCATAACAAAAAAAGGGGGGGTACATAGAAAGTGGACCACTTTTAGGAATCTAGGATCTGGTTGAGCCAGAAATCATCTCGATTGGGAAAAACTTAGTCCAAATGGAGGCTTTAGTCGTGCCCTTCACATCGGCAATGATGAGGGCGGGGGCCCCTAGAAGACCCGTCATGGCTCTCCTGCATCTTTCAGTCCATATGAAGTGACGACATTTACTATGGCAGCACGTCTGACAAAGTCCTTTGGTCTTTTCCTCTTACAGTACTGGGATAGCCTGGCTGTGGCAGCTTCGAGGCTCGACCTGTTAGTGGGTATCCCCAGGCAGTCACAGATGGTCCACCAGATCCTGCATGTAGTCCTGCAAAAAAAGAAGAGGTGCGCACTTGTCTCTAGAGCTTGCTCACAGAGCCAGCATCTGTTAGCTAGGCTTATGCCCTACGATTGAAGTTTATCACAGGTTTTAAGTCTACCCTTAAGAGTGACCCACAAAATGAACTTCACTTTGGGAAGCGCCCATGTCTTCCAACAGATATTAAACCAACGGAAGTGCCTAGTAGGGGAAGACACAGCTTGGTAAACGGTGTTGACACGGAGACGGGGAGGATAGGTGAGGAAAAGAGAGATAGCATCCTGGGGAGACCGCACTGTAGGATCCACCAATCCCTGGCTTTTAGGATGGATTTCTAGATCCACAGTGCTCACCATGAGGAGAGCTAGTCCAGATACTGGAGTTTCCCAGGTAGACACTATGGATCCATTGGATCCAAAGTCTCTCGGAGTTATTTATTATGGCAGAAATGGTCTTTAATAGAAAGCACATATTCCATTTAAAAATATCCTTGATACCAATCCCCATTTCCTTTTGTCAAGGCAGATGGAGTTCCATGCCACAGGCGGGGTGGGGTTGCTGGCTGAGTCCCCGGACCAGAGAAAGGAGCGAATCTTCTTGACAATGATTTGGATAATGTTTTGGGGGATGGCCACAGACAAATCCTAGAAGCCAAGAATACCAAACAGGGTGCTTTGAATAAGAGTGAGGTGCCCCGCGAAGGATAGGTGCTTACCACCCCAGAAGGAGATAGTCTTTTGAATATTGTCAACAAGAGGGTCAAAGTTAGAGGATTTGGGTTTTCTGGCCAATATGGGGATGCCCAAGTAGTGGAAGGGGAAGGAACCCTGGTTGAAGCCGGTGGAAGAGAGGATTGAGTTCATCTTAGAGGGGCTGACCCCGCCAAGAAAAATGTCACATTTGAAGGGGTTATGTTTTAGGCCGGAGGCTTTAGAGAAGAGATTGACCTTGTTGAGTATCAGGGAGATGAAGGGTTGGTCCCCTCTACAGAACAATAGGACATCATCAGCGAAGAATAGGTGGGAGATGCTAAGGGTTTTGCAAGAGGGGTGGAATCTGAAACCAGGCTCATGGGGGAGCTGGTCAAGCAGGCGGGATAGCATCTCCATGACCAGGACAAAGAGACAGGGGGATAGGGGTCCCCTTGCCTCAGACCCCTCTCCCCCTTAAAGAGGCACTTCGGGGAGCCATTCAGGTTTATAGAGAATGAAGTGGTTGACACGCATTGCATAATCCAGTCGATGAAGACGGGAGGGAAGTTAAGGAATGACATTGTATCACGAAGGAAGGGCCAATCAACTATATCAAAGGCTTTCCTTATGTCCTTTTTATCATACAGCGGGGGGAGATCTGGGCTCTCTGGTAGTGCTTCCTTAAGCATGAGCACAATTGGATGTTATCCGATATAAGACGCCCTTTTATGAAGGCCCCCTGGCTACCTTTAACGATATTGGGGAGGACTGCATTAAGCCTGGTAGCCAGGATTTGCTAATGATTTTGTAGATCGTATTACAGCAAGAGATGGGTCTGTAGTCACTAGGAGTGGACGCAGAATCAGATTTAGGAATAAGGGTGATAAGAGTCGAGTTGACCTCCTTAAGCAGGGTACTAGTGTGGAAGAAGCTTTTGATGGCTAGGCTAAGATCCTCGCCTATGATGGGCCACGCTGATTTGAAAAACTTGGAGGAGTAACCATCTGGGCTCGGGGCTTTGTTGTCCCCAAACATGCTTCATCTTATCATAAAAAATTGTTGTATATATTTTTTTGAACTATAAACAAAATGAACTAGTTTCCTCTAAAAGAAATGTGTCATCCGTTGTGTGTTTCCCCAGCTCGTCCCCCTCCTCCAGCTTTCGCAGGCACCTTCCCACCGATCCACCTCCAGTTGCGCCGGCTTTAGCTCTTCATGGAGGCCCCGCCGCCGCCACCGGGCTCCTAGCCTAGTGGCTCAGGCCCCTCAGTTGAGCTCTCCCCCCTTCTCTCCCCGTTGCCAGTTATCGGCTGCGCTCCGCCCTGCCGGCATGGTTAGGCGCCACCCTGCCACCCGTGCTACCCCAGGCGCTCCTCTATCCGCCAGTGCAGTCGTCCCCCCTGGTGCTCCTTCCTTCGCCAGCGCTCCCGCCGGCTCTCTTTCCTCTGCTGCAGATCCCGCTTGTGGTGATGCCACTGGGTGGGCTCATCGACTTTTTGCTCTGTCCCAGTCAAGGCCGCTAGTTCTCCTCTTTGCCGACCTGTTCTGGTATTTCTGGTGCAGATCTCGAACGTGGTGTAGTGGAGCCAACGTCCCCAGCCCCCCTTCCGTTGGTGGATTTTCGGGCGAGAATGGAGCCATGGAAGGCTCTATTGTCGTGGTGTCGTCGACCCCGGTTGACGAGGTCATTACTTCTTCTGACCGTATTGTTTCGTCATCGAAAGAGATTGGAACAGGAAGTCAAAGTTTAACTTTGCTTCCATACGTAGCCGCTACACCGGGCCAGACTTGCGACGCTGTGGTTCCAGTCAAATACTCTCGGGACTCAAGCAAGATTAGTGGTCCAGCGCCACTTTCTGTTAGTAGCGGTGTTGCTGTTGTTAGCAATTGTGGTGTTGCTGCTCTCAACAGCCCCGATGGTCTGAGCTGAAATACCCCTAACCTTTAAAACTTAATTAAATGATCTATTAATGATCTAAGATGATTAATAAACATCTAAATACTAATGGGGAACAATCTAAAAGATCTCAACAAGGCAAAACACGCCTTAAGATCGGTAAAGCCAAAAATGTGCTTTAAAGCACCATGAAGATTGTATGACCTCAAATAGGATCCAAAGTGGATTCCTAAGTATTATAATGAAGTAAGGAACACAAAAAAACCGTTCTCAAGAGAACTAAGCTCAGGAACACCCTGTGACACAAAATGTGCACTAAAAACACTTAAAGCACGTTTTGTGAGATTGCCTTCTAAATTGGTTGTTAATGAGCTTAGGTTATAATTACCTTTAAATATGATAATATATCACATTATATCATATTAGGAATTTAATTCCAAAATTTACGAATTTTTACAAATTTATATTAAAATATTAATAAAACCCTAAGGTGGGGCCCGTTCGAGTCAATATTGACCAAGTATGGTCATGGTCAATTAATTGACCCATTTACCAAGGAAGTCGATGCAAGGAGGAGAGGAGACAGCTCATAATCATTGTTAGACAATTAGCTACCTAATACCAAATTTGGGCATAGTAAAGTTACTTTTTTTACTTTTCCATTTTCAATTAGCCTTTCCAATCATTCTTCTTCACTCACCTTGCTTCCCAGCCGATTCCAGCAGCCCCCCATAACACCCATGATCCTTTATATGCATTTAGCTCAAATATTGTAATATAAAAATCAAAAGAATAGAAATTATTAAAGTAATATTAGATTAAATGTAGTTACATTAATAAAAAATGCATTAGGTGATTAAAGGTGAAGAATTTACAATTATTTCTTTAATATTTTAATATAACTTTCAATTTTAATCTTACTTTGAAGGAATTGGAGTTCAACCATAGAACCAATTTGCTACAATACCATTACTTTTCATTTCAATCTTCCAATTTCCTTCCACCCCCCACCTCTCTTTGCTTCTCCATTTTCGTGGTAACACAGCCAAACTCAGAGGAGAACAGCAATCACCATTGGTAAGCTTATTAAGCTCTTAAATGTTCATTTTCTTCACAATTTCTTCCTCTTTCCATGGAGCAAAGCATCAACCACTTCCATCAATGTTCTTAGGTTGTTATGGAGGTTAAATGGAGGGTGTATCTCGGCATTAACAAGGGAAGAAGGTGGAGAAAGCTAATCTTGTCCTTAAGGTATAAAAATGTGCTTTAAGCACATATCTTTTGACTCCCTTCAAATTCGGCTGTGAAACTTTGTTTCTAAGCTTATAATCTTCATCTTAACATACTTATCCAGTTGGTACATCAAGAGCTTCGAAGTATAACCAGATCCAAGCCAAAAACACCATTTTAGGCATTTTAAACAAGGTAAAGATTAGCTATCTTCTAATCTGAGTTATACCAGTTTAAAGCTTGGTTTAGTAGCTCTTTTAACACTCTTTGCCTACTGTAAATACAGGCCGAGATTAACTTTGTATACCTTGGTGTTCTAAGGTAAATTTTACCTTGAAAATTGACATTAAACACTTCTTATGGTTAGATCTTGCTTGGAGACTAATCATGCCTTAATTGCTGTTTGAAAACATGTAAACTAAGCTGTGGAAAATATTCTCCATACAGCCGTGGCCAACAAGGCATATACTAGGCAAAAACAAGGTATAAATCACTTAAACCTTCACTTGGTATATTAATATGTGCTTATACATATTTATATAAATTGTGCCGTGAGTGAACAAGGTATTTAAGGTCTTATTTTGACCTTAGGTGATTAAGGAATGGTTTAGTAAATTTTATAACAAATTAATTAGCATAATTGTCAAATTTAAGACATTATGTGGAAAATGGTAAATAAAGAAAACATATGTGTAAGGGCCGAGAGTTTAAGGCTTTTATGGACATTTATGTGTAATTTATTTTATAAGCCAATGTTTGTAATAAGGCCATGTACTTTAGGCCATTTTATTTATGCATTTATAAGCTTTTAATTAAGTTTAGGTGCTAAATATGCATTACCGCATATTATTGGGGTTATAGTGTAATTAAATTAAAATTTGGGGGCTATAAAAGGATATAGCCGAAAATTGGAGATTTAAAGGAGTTATAAAAATTATAAGATTATATAAAGTTTTGGGGTTAAATGGTATTTTATGAAAGTTATGGGTGTAAACCGTAATATATAGAAATTAATGGTCAAGGAAATATTAAGATGGTCAACCTTGACCATATGGTAGGTTTTGACCAAATTAAATAAGTTAGATAACTTATTTAAGGTTTTATAACAAGTTATGAATTTAATTGTAACAATTTTATAACATATGTGGTGAATATGTTATTACCGAAAATAAAGGTGTAAAATGGTATTATAAACACCCATGGGCTATTAGGAATTTATTGAGTTGATTTTGGAATTAGAATGAACTATATATGTATAATATATAGTTATTATGTCATTATGACACTTTGAAATAAAAGATGTGGTGGAATGGTAATAACCGATTATATATGGGTTAGTAAGGGTAATTATAACCCTTTGATGAAATTTGGTGACTTTTTAGAATTATATAAGAGTATTTAATGAGATATGTGTATAATATATGGTTTTAATGTTATTATCAAACTATATGTTATAAATTGGGCCAAATGACAATTATAGAATAATATTGGGTCTGTTCGGAATTTACAAAAAATATAACCATAGGTTATACCATTTTATAAGTTAAAATGTTATATTTTATGAGATATATAACATGGTATAAATAATGGGGTGAATTTGTAAATAAAGGAGAGTATGGTATATGAAAAGAATATAGTTTTTATAAGGTGCCCATGCGGCAATAATAAATAGTTTTGCATAAAAACTATATGTTATAAATTAAAGGGAATAAAAATATCATAATATATGATATTAGTACATGGCATAACATTACATAATGTTATGTGGTCAAAATAGAATTTAAATAAATTCAAGGGCTGTACCGAAATATTAAAGGTTGGAAAATGAATCCTAGACTAAGTCTATAATGTTATAAATGTTATAACAATTATTTGTTTAGATGGAATTAATAAAAGTAAGAATAATCACATTAAGTAATGTGACAAACTATAAATAAATAGGATTCATAAACCAAGGAATTTGTTAATTAAACCTTGGGAGTTGTTAAGATACAACATAAAATGTTACATAATATTAGGATAATAATCTTAATATAAGTTGTACAATATAGTACAACTAAAGGGAAAAGGCATCTAGTAAAAGATGATAAAAATGTAACATATAATACAAGAATTTATAACTCATGGAATTACCTTGTGGTAAATATATATACACATACCAGAAAAATGTATATAAGTATGAATATATACTATGGTTAGAAAACCATGTATAAAATGGGGGTGGAAAAACAAACCTTAGGAAAAATAAATACTAAGGTGAGATGTATAATAAATGATTAAGATTATACATGCAATATAGTGACAAGCTATACAATGTACAAATGTGTATTAAATTACATGTGGTAACAAACGTTTTAAGTTAAGTATATTAATATACTCGACGTAACCACGCATGCAATATGACGTTGTTCCAAATCCCGAGTTAAACCGAAAACCCGACAAACGTTATCAGTTAGTAACAGGGAATAAACCGGGATGGATTAGTAATGGTACGGGGTACCGTAGTGTGTGTTAGTATGAGTTGCTGATGCATAGTGTGATGCATATTGATAGATTGTTAGAGACGACACGAGGAGCATCGGATCTAGCTGAATCATACTCCACCGTAATACAATCAGGGTGAACGGTATGTTATTTATGTGGCTTGATTGTCTCTGAGGATTTCCTCAGTTCAGACATTGTGTGAAAATCTGTGATAAGATTGAATGTCTGTTTGTGTGAATTAATATGCTTGAGTTGTGTATTAATGCTGCTTTGTTATTACTGTCGTACGATAACAGTACCGTTCGTATATATGAACATATTATAAAACGAACTAGCGGCAATGATGCTATCTTATATGTGTAATATAAGTAACGTAAGTAAAACGTTGTAGCATCAGAATAATAAGATATATATTCTATCTGAGATTTATATACGGAGCATTGGCCGCATTAACGCCGCTCTCGTATCTAACACTGGATTCCGAGTCGACATACTCAGGATTGGACTAACGACCTTAGTCTGTTGTGTTAAGGAAAATAATATAACGACGCGATGGTATAGAGATAAGTTTATCAAGAGGATGTGACTCTTACTGTGAACTGTGATCCATTAACGATACTAGGATACTGTGTGGTAACCGTAAGTATCAGGATAAATTTCCAACGACTACAGATTGTTCGTAGGTCGGAGACTCTACCGCTGGAGTGGCTACTGCCGTGGGTGACCCGCCATAAGAGATGGGTAACTTAGAGACACGTCGTTCTAACGAGACGTTGTCATTAGACATGACTGAACAATTATGAACGACTATATCAACTCGTACATTAGGCGAACATATTTGGGCTTGCATGCCAAAGATGAGGGTTTATACTCGTTTATAATTCTCGTTGTTTCGCCTTGTTGTTCATTGGTTGTGCTTTGTGGTTATGTGTGGTATGTTGGTGGATTTGTTTGAACGAGCCATTGTGCTCATATTGTGTGTTGTGAACTGGATGTGTCGAGTCGTAGTACTCATGTGTGGTTTATGGTGGATTGTTTGGTCGAGTGAGTCGCCGAACTCAATTATGAACTGTTAAGTGTTTGTTGGAATGGAGTCTCTGTACTCCTATAAGCGTTGTGGCGCTTTCAGTGGTTTATTACGATGCGATGTGTGAAGCCGGGGGCTTGTTTGTTATTTGAGTTTACTGCAATATATATTGTTGCTTTACAGTTTTAACATTAAACTACTTGCATGAAAATGAATTACATGCTCTCGACCAAATAACTGAGGGTCCGAGGGGGCATGACAGTCATGTAGTAACATACTCAGCAGGGGCTGATTCCATACCACAAACAACCATTTTTGCAGGTATGCAGCTTCCGGTGTCAGCAAAGAGAGGGACGCGCTGGGTAGTTTAATTACAGTTATTTAAATATGCACTGTTGCATTTTGATACGAACTTAGAAACGTGTATAGGATTGGGATACTTAGAACGCTCACTGTGAATGTATCTTATATTGGTTTGGGAAAGTTAGATCTATCTCTTGTTGTCACTGCGAGAAATTGTTTCGTATTTAAGAGTATATCAGGAAGCACGTTATTACTCGTATAGGCGAGTAAGAACGGTGACACCAGTAGTTCAATTGTTGAGATTACCGCTGCGATTATATTGTTAAGTAAGATGTTTAGGTGCCGATTAGAGTAGGGGTGTTACAAAAGTGGTATCAGAGCGGAGTACCGCTCTGATGACAAGAGATAATAGGACTTATACAGTGAGCATAGGTTTTGGGAATACGGGAAACGTTGTGAGGATACGTGACCTTGCGGGTTGATGCAATGCTTAAAGCTTGCACACCATAGCCGTAGAGGCACTTTAATATTAAACGACCGAGACTACGGTATTAGACCGAGTAAAGGTCTAACCCGTCCTCTTGACTTGTCAGGGAGAGGTCTGGGTAACAGTACTAAGGAAGAACACGGAGCAGCGGAAGGTGGTGAAGGTCCAGCAACCCCAAGTACGCGAGACGTTGAAACACTCGCACTGGGAAACACTGCGATTGATGGGAGAGCATCCGGGAATTTGCAATGGTACCCCACCCGCCGCAGCCCGTACCTCGAGTACTACCTAGTGAGACAATGAAAGGAGAAACACCACGGAGATAACTCTCCTGATCGGGAAGATCCGATGTGGGTGCTATGAAACTATGTTAAATGTAGAGAATAAGACTTAGTGTTTTAGGTGTAATGTTTAGGACCGGAGGTCCTGGTAATGACGTAATGTCTACCATACGAGTATGAGATAAATAGTAAACAGAGGTTGTGGAGATAATTCCTGTAGGACTAATGGGGCTAGCATGCTATAAGCAAAGCAACCCTGTCTTACATCCAGGAAGCACCGATGGTGCGCTTGGGGGAAAAGAGGTAGAAACAGCGAGTAATGATTAATTATGATATATGTAACGGACGGAATGGACGACCTTATAGAAGTCTCACCGAAGCGAGTAACTCTAAAACCATGCAACACTGAAGGTTTAAGATGGCCCGACGTGCATGAGGAGAGATCATGAGAACTGTAGAAACAAGAACTCGCTAAGTTGCTATCATGCAACGCCTCGAGAGGGGAGTAAGACCTTACTACCATGGTAAACTTGTGGGAACGAGTGCGAGTGAGACTGTATTAATTTGAATAAGAACTTTTGACTTGTACAGGAACCCGATTAGGGAATGACACTACACTGACACACCGTACCGGTGGCTCAGTCTGCATGGTGCACTTGCCACTGCAAGTGCCACATTAACCAAAGCATTAAAATTCAACCTGCCTTGCGCACTTGCTACAGCAAGTGCAGCGACGGTAAACTAACCCTAAAGGACGTAGTGGTCCAGGCGGTTACCAATAAACACTAAACCTTATGTAAGTCCGTAATGCAATAAAGCAGGACACAACCTTCTTAAGGGCAAGGGTACGAAACCCTTGGGTTTGAGGTCGATAAAACCTCGGGAAGACCTAGCCGGTCTGACCATTAAACCTGAAAATAATACACCATTCAGTAGAATATTAAAAGGGGAGTAAATGAGAATAACGTTAATTAGTGCCTTCAAGCCTAACCCCAGTGCCGGTATGGACATTAAACGTCAATCATTACCGGTGGGGAGTGACGGGTCTTCAGGACCAGCATAACCATATTTAGAGAGTGCGCGACACTTGTGGTTAAACCACTACCATTGAACATTGCCAGAGGGCAAGAAGTGAACTATACGAGTCAGGACTTTAAAAAAAATTAATTAATTAATAGGCAGATGTGAACGTGCAATAAAGGGGCCGATGTAATGCCCGCACCACACACACCGGAGGTGTTGTTGATCCATAATGCTGCTAGACTCCCGTATGGAGGGCAGTGGATATAAACTAAAAAGTGAAAATTGCCTGATGACGGAAGATACCGTTACCTCAAAGAGGATGGAGGAATACTAGTTGAATAAGAGTAAGGGCTACACAATATAGAGCGATTATTAGCGGAACCCACTAAGTTGTGAGTATCCAATTGTGACCTGAGGAGAAAGTATTCGAACCATTTGGGATTAAAGTAAATAGAAAGACCAATAATCATTCGACTATCAGAATAAGCATTGAGCCTGAGTATCGTATGGCATAGGCCTACGAAAGGATACCCTTAGTACCACCAAAATGACCCAAAACTAGGGGAAAAGGGTGATGCATCACAAGTACTGATTAATATCAGACTAACGGGACTGCCGTAAGATAGGGAAACACGAGGTGTCAACCTTTATCATGGAGTCCGAACTACACCATAGGGTATAACCCAATGGATTGGGTGGAGTTCTAGAACTGAAAACTCATATCTGAAGGCGTAACAGCCTAGGAGTGAACGGGAGAGATAATAAGTAGTTACTGATCCCCACTCACAAATACCAGATGACGAGCATGTGGAAACCAGAATTAGGGCGATAAGTCGCAAACACCTATCTTAGAGAAAGTCAAGGAAATACACATTAATAAAGGAAACCATAGAACCTAATATTAGGGCCATTCTGACATCAAAGGTTAAGAATTGGCAGCATAGTTACTCAAACATAAATTACCGGGACTAAGAGTACGATAATCATCGGGTACGAACGCTACGAGTGCACTAAACGAGACATGGGACGACCGCACTCCTAGGAGCTTGTGGGCCTGACAAACTATATTAAGTTAGTTGGGTAAGTAGTAATGTATCAGTATGGTACCCCATGCATGTAAACGAGTAGTGTAAGGACCCAGGAGGTAATCAACTCTGTGTCTAAGTCAGCGAATGGGACCCTGACTAGGTAAACCATGTAATGACGAGAGAGATCTCAGTCAAACTAGCAAGGTTAGGAAAATCAAGGATAGCTTGATAATAAGGTGACATAAGGTCGCAACTCCACAATGGAGGAGTCAGAACATAAGTTTTACGGATTTTAGTAAACGAGGAAACTAAGGCCAATTTAATGGTAATGGCAAGTCGAACCCATGAATGAGAAGAGGAATTGTGGTATCTAAGGAAGTTACATTAGAGAAACCTTTGTGATAATAGATGCTACCCAAAAGGGGGCACAGAGAGAGTCATACCACGCGCTGAGGGCGCTGCGATGATGTCGCATTAAATAATAATAACCACATGCTCAAGCCATAAACGTTAGTATGTTAGTACCAATTAGGTTTGAACAGAAAATGAATACCAAGCTAAAACCCACAGTCGTATTGTATGTTTACAACAGACGAAGGGCAAAAGCGAGCATTACAAGAGATACTCTAAGCTGGAGATTAGATACTCCATGCAAACCGCAATGGCGGATAACCGTCCAATCGACTGGTACATGGTGCGCAACAAGACCATTATAATAACTGTTAACCGAATTATGCTGGTGAGAATCAGAAGGTGAAGATCAGATAAACAAATGGATTCCCCTAATGGAGAATAGGGATGAACCATATATGCGGATACTAAAATACCAACACACGAGGGATACGAGAAGTTCACACTAGCAAAAGCGGACCTGCTAGGTACCCAAAGAACGAACTCATTCCAGAGGGAAATAACTTGGAGTCATGAGGCGCCAGTTAGATGCGCATATCAGACTCGTCTTGATATATTAGAGACAACGGTTGCAAGCACTAGATGCTAGAGCATAACTCGACAACACTTATACCGAAGTTAGTTCGGTAGGGTGGCATGAACTCATGGGAATATACCATGAGCATGTATAGAATTCAGGAGGATTGAATAGAATGGCTAGTCGAAATAATAAGCGTGTGTGACTACGATACCACGCAGTCACATAAATTACCCCATTCCCATAATTATGGAAACCGTGTGGGAAACACCGTCACATGCAGTGGAAACCGACATAAGACTACTACCTAAGAGGGGTAAACTAATCATAAGGTAGTTGGGCATACTGCTTGCGGAGCGAGTGGGCCCCATATTGCTTAGGTTTGACGTACCTAGCGGGTTTGGGAAACAAATGACGTGTTTACTCTTCCGATCAAACCGTATATGAGTATACATACACCTAACCAAGATAGACAATATAACATGAGGGGCTAAAGCCCAACCCTATAAAAAGGGGTAATGAATATGTAGCACATTAGTGCACGAATAATTCCACTGGAATGAAACATCTTGAACTTATTACTTCACGATGATTATTCGTATATTACGTGGGCGTAATCATTTTTAAGGGGGTAGAGCGATTAAATGATACCATACGTAGGAGTACGTAGCGCATGGAACACATGCTGCAAACGATTATTGTACATAGAGTACAAGTATTATGGCTGTGTTGTATTACTTGAGCTAATATTGTGATGCATTATGTGTATGATATATATATATATATATTTTAGTTCGCATTCCTGTGGTGAATAGGAAAGGGGGAACAGATAGAGTATTCTTATCCTAATTCCGATTTTATGCAAATGTTGCGACACTAAACACATAAATGCCTAACTTGTTACCTCCGATTGAGAGTTCAAGTAGGTCTATCTGAGCTTCGGTGGGAGATGGCAAATAGAGGAGTAGAAGCTCCATACTATATTATTTGTGACTCGGTATGAAACTGATTATTGGAATGCAATGAGTGAGTCGGCATGAGACCGATGTATAACCTAGTGGAGGTAAAACCTCTAGGAATTGTATGAAATAATTATAGTCGAGTGAACTTTGGTACATGCTTAGGATACATGATCCTATATGCCGTGATTAGATTAATTACACTAGTTGACTTGTGTATCTATAGAACACAAGGTGGCAAATATCAAGAGGAAAAACAAGATTAGAAGTGAATAACAATTGATTGATTGAAATTGACGTGGGAAGTTGAACTTGATCCTGGTCCGATCAAGGGAAACCGAACACAATTGAGGTGAGAGATAGCTCAACACTGACGCTGACCACGTCGGGGTTAAATGATTCTCGAAACTTCCTACAAGTGGACACAGATATGAATAAAATTGGAATTTAAGGCGTCACCCGAAGAGCCGTGGACGTGGAGTCCTTCGTCATTAGACCGGTGTGTCTGCGAGTGACATCACCCAGAGAGCCTGGACCGCAGAGGCCTTTGTCATGAGCCGGTGTGTCTGTGGGTGACTAAGGAAATAAGTGGTACTGTCCGGAGCCGTGGACCGCAGTGTCCTTCGTTATTAACCGGTGTGTCCGCGGTTAGTAGACATTGGATGGGGTTGGGGATCGTCAAGTCCTGGTCTTTAAGACTGCTTCCCTGTGAACTGTCAACGTTAACTATATGTGCACACATACATGTGGAATGATGTGTGGGTATCCTCGCGAGATACTAACTTGTAGATAGGGATGAGTGGAGTATCCCTTGCAAACACCTTTGAGTACTTTATGAGTTTTGCACCATGTCTAGTGCTGTGTACCATGAGTTTTGCACCTTGTCTAGTGCTGTGTACCATGAGTTTTTCACCTTGTCTAGTGCTGTGTACCATGAGTTTTGCACCTTGTCTAGTGCTGTGTACTATGAGTTTTGCACCGGGTTGAATATATAAATAGTACCGCTGAGTACTTTTGTGGATGAATTGGATGTGCACCTTGTTTAGTGCTATGAAACGAATGAGCTTATACCATGAGTTTGGCTATTTGATATATGCTGTATGTATAGACTAGGTCTGAACCTAGTGGGAGTTACTCCCTAGCAATGGACTGTTTGGTTACTTAGTGGAACTTGATTCCTTAGGTGAACTGTAGAGGATTAAGGACTTCGGGACGAAGCCTTTTTAAGGGGGGTAGACTGAAATACCCCTAACCTTTAAAACTTAATTAAATGATCTATTAATGATATAAGATGATTAATAAACATCTAAATACTAATGGGGAACAATCTAAAAGATCTCAACAAGGCAAAACACGCCTTAAGATCGGTAAAGCCAAAAATGTGCTTTAAAGCACCATGAAGATTGTATGACCTCAAATAGGATCCAATGGATTCCTAAGTATTATAATGAAGTAAGGAACACAAAAACTGTTCTCAAGGAGAACTAAGCTCAGGAACACCCTGTGACACAAAAATGTGCACTAAAACACCTTAAAGCACGTTTTTGAGATTGCCTTCTAAATTGGTTTTTAATGGGCTTAAAGGTTATAATTACCTTAAATATGATAATATATCACATTATATCATATTAGGAATTTAATTCCAGAAATTTACGAATTTTTACAAATTTAATATAAAAATATTAATAAACCCTAAGGTGGGGCCCGTTCGAGTCAATATTGACCAAGTATGGTCAATGGTCAATTAATTGACCCAATGACCAAGGAAGTCGACAGGCAAGGAGGAGAGGAGACAGCTCATAATCATTGTTAGACAAATTAGCTACCTAATACCAAATTTGCAATAGTAAAAGTTACTTTTATTACTTTTCCATTTCAATTAAGCCTTTCCAATCATTCTTCTTCACTCACCTTGCTCCCAGCCGATTCCAGCAGCCCCCCCACCTCTTTGCTTCTCCTTTTCGTGGTAACACAGCCAAACTCAGAGGAGAACAGCAATCACCATTGGTAAGCTTATTAAGCTCTTAAATGTTCATTTTCTTCACAATTTCTTCCTCTTTCCATGGAGCAAAGCATCAACCACTTCCATCAATGTTCTTAGGTTGTTATGGAGGTTACATGGAGGGTGTATCTCGGCATTAACAAGGGAAGAAGGTGGAGAAAGCTAATCTTGTCCTTAAGGTATAAAATGTGCTTTAAGCACATATCTTTTGACTCCCTTCAAATTCGGCTGTGAAACTTTGTTTTCTAAGCTTATAATCTTCATCTTAACATACTCATCCATTTGGTACATCAAGAGCTTCGAAGTATAACCAGATCCAAGCCAAAAACACCATTTTAGGCATTTTAAACAAGGTAAAGATTAGCTATCTTCTAATCTGAGTTATACCATTTTAAGCTTGTTTTAGTAGCTCTTTTAACACTCTTTGCCTACTGTAAATACAGGCCGAGATTAACTTTGTATACCTTGGTGTTCTAAGGTAAATTTTACCTTGAAAATTGACATTAAACACTTCTTATGGTTAGATCTTGCTTGGAGACTAATCATGCCTTAATTGCTGTTTGAAAACATGTAAACTAAGCTGTGGAAAATAGATCTCCATACAGCCGTGGCCAACAAGGCATATACTAGGCAAAAACAAGGTATAAATCACTTAAACCTTCACTTGGTATATTAATATGTGCTTATACATATTTATATAAATTGTGCCGTGAGTGAACAAGGTATTTAAGGTCTTATTTTGACCTTAGGTGATTAAGGAATGGTTTAGTAAATTTTATAACAAATTAATTAGCATAATTGTCAAATTTAAGACATTATGTGGAAAATTGGTAAATAAAGAAAACATATGTGTAAGGGCCAAGAGTTTAAGGCTTTTATGGACATTTATGTGTAATTTATTTTATAAGCCAATGTTTGTAATTAGGCCATGTACTTTAGGCCATTTTATTTATGCATTTATAAGCTTTTAATTAAGTTTAGGTGCTAAATATGCAATTACTGCATATTATTGGGGTTATAGGTAATTAAATTAAAATTTGGGGGCTATAAAAGGATATAGCCGAAAATTGGAGATTTAAATGAGTATATAAAAATTATAAGATTATATAAAGTTTTGGGGTTAAATGGTAATTTATGAAGTTATGGGTGTAAACCGTAATATATAGAAATTAATTGTCAAGGAAATACTAAGATGGTCAACCTTGACCATATGGTAGGTTTTGACCAAATTAAATAAGTTAGATAACTTATTTAAGGTTTTATAACAAGTTATGAATTTAATTGTAACAATTTTATAACATATGTGGTGAATATGTTATTACCGAAAATAAAGGGTGTAAAATGGTATTATAAACACCCATGGGCTATTAGGAATTTATTGAGTTGATTTTGGAATTAGAATGAACTATATATGTATAATATATAGTTATTATGTCATTATGATACTTTGAAATAAACGATGTGGTGGAATGGTAATAACCGATTATATTGGGTTAGTAAGGGTAATTATAACCCTTTGATGAAATTTGGTGACTTTTAGAATTATATAAGAGTATTTATGAGATATGTGTATAATATATGGTTTTAATGTTATTATCAAACTATATGTTATAAATTGGGCCAAATGACAATTATAGAATAATATTGGGTCTGTTCGGAATTTACAAAAAATATAACCATAGGTTATACCATTTTATAAGTTAAAATGTTATATTTTATGAGATATATAACATGGTATAAATAATGGGGTGAATTTGTAAATAAAGGAGAATATGGTATATGAAAAGAATATAGTTTTTATAAGGTGCCCATGCGGCAATAATAAATAGTTTTGCATAAAAACTATATGTTATAATTAAAGGGAATAAAAATATCATAATATATGATATTAGTACATGGCATAACATTACATAATGTTATGTGGTCAAAATAGAATTTAAATAAATTCAAGGGCTGTACCGAAATATTAAAGGTTGGAAAATGAATCCTAGACTAAGTCTATAATGTTATAAATGTTATAACAATTATTTTGTTTAGATGGAATTAATAAAAGTAAGAATAATCACATTAGTAATGTGACAAACTATAAATAATAGGATTCATAACCCAAGGAATTTGTTAATTAAACCTTGGAGTTGTTAAGATACAACATAAAATGTTACATAATATTAGGATAATAATCTTAATATAAGTTGTACAATATAGTACACTAAAGGGAACAGGCATCTAGTAAAAGATGATAAAAATGTAACATATAATACAAGAATTTATAACTCATGGAATTACCTTGTGGTAAATATATAACACATACCAGAAAAATGTATTAAGTATGAATATATACTATGGTTAGAAACCATGTATTCAAATGGGTGTTGGAAAAACAAGCCTTAGAAAATAAATACTAAGTGAGATGTATAATAAATGATTAGATTATACATGCAATATAGTGACAAGCTATACAATGTACAAATGTGTATTAAATTACATGTGGTAACAAACGTTTTAAGTTAAGTTATTATATACTCGACGTACCACGCATGCAATATGACGTGTTCCAAATCCCGAGTAAACCGAAAACCCGACAAAGTTGCAGAGTGTTATTTCTGAGTGGTTTAGACAGGTGTAATTTACATAAAAGAAAGAAATTAAAAACTCAAATTATAAACGTCGGGCTGCAAACAATTCCCGGTCGTAGTAGTATAACGAGTGTCGTATCCACAGGGAGATTGTTCAATTTACCCTAGTCTTGGTAGTTACTTAAAAACTGTAAAAAGGGGTTTAGCCGGAGGCAAGCTTGATTTGTTGTTAATTAATACAGAAATAATAAAAACAGTTAAAAGGTGAATTAAGTGATGTGGATGGAAAATATGTATCCTAGGATAGCGGGGGAATTTCCTAAATTACTTAAACATATTTATAACCTTGTCTCAATTATTTATTGCCTATTAGAGTTAATAATTGTCAGTTACGAACTCTTAATAAAAGCCTTAATATTTTCCTGCTCAGTCCGGAGTGTAAATACTAAGATTAATTCCTTTGTGGTACCTAGACTATCTCAAAATCATATGTTGATAGTTACCAAATAAATGCAGTCGTTTGTCGCGCAAAGCATTTAGCAATATAGTTGAAAGGAATTAAAACAAGTTAAAATAAGAGACAGGTGATAAATATTAATTTACGTAATATTAGAAATCAAACCCCCATCCTAGGATACAAAGGAAAATTACTCAGACATTAACGGAGATAAGAAGATTACACAGATAGATTTTGACATTAATTCAGAGGAAGAACTGGTCTGTTCTCCTCTCACTGCTGCTCTTCTATTTCTTTTGTTACTGCGTGAGTGTGGAATGATGTGGTGATACGGGAGGAATATAAGTGGAAGCGAATGGTTTTCTTCAGACTCCCGTCGTGCGTGTGTGTGTTTTTTAGTTTAAGTGGTGAGTTTATATAGAGGTTTGGCTCCGTACTAATTTGATTGCAGATGAAGAAGAGCATTGATTGAGCACTGATTGCAGACTGATTGCTTCATTTAATGCAGGGGACAGAGCCGACGCGTGAGCGATTAAGGTAGGCGGAGCAAGATGGTGAGTTGCAATGAGAGTTGCAGAGTCGGCGCGAAGAAGAAACTGTGTGGCGACTGATTTTTGTCACGACCGCCTCTTGTACCGCCCACAAACAGGCGGTTTTCACACCTGTCCGCCTCTTGTCCGCCCACAAACAGGCGGTTGTCACACTGTCGCCTCTTGTACCGCCCACAAACAGGCGGTTGCCTCTGTTTTCCGTCAATGTTGTTGTCCGGGTCCTTGCAATGAGTCAAGTCCCGGACCTTTCTTACAGAATCCCTCAGCCATTTTTCAAGGGGTTGTCCGGGTCCTTGTATGGGACCTAAGCCCGGACCACCACGGCTATCTATTCTCGGCCTGTTTTAATATGCTGTCCGGGACTTAGTCCTGGTTAGTCCGGACCCTCAACCGGCTCCATTCTTCGTTATAAGTCCGTTTTCTCGCCGTCTGCGCCTATGCGTTCGTCTCTTCGTGTACTTTGCTCCTAGCTTGGTTTTTCCTCATGTTAACCAATAAATTTGAGATATCAATAAACATAACTAGAGGAAAACATACGATAAGTGAGAAATGAGCAGAAAAGTGCTGATATAATATATGAAATACACCCATAAAACATGCTCATTTAGACACTTATCACACCCCCACACTTACCTTTTTGCTTGTCCTCAAGCAAAACCATGTACCCAAACAAGTAGGGAATGCTCAATATTAACAAATACTATTATGAAGGGTAGGATAAAGAAGTCAATAGTACATGATCTTAAACTTTTAGAGGAGTGTGATCCATCACCTACTGGTGGCATAGGTGTACTCAGGGCAAAAATAAAAATTAGAGTTTCGGGGTATGATCCGGAGTACTTCAATGCTTCTTGATTTAAGGTGACTTTGAGAACTTTTACCATGGCCAACTTCTCTCAAGAATGGGCATTGAGGAGAAAACAAAAGGAAAAATAGAATTATGCATTTGTTTCACTTTTGCATAAGAGATGAGAAGATAATATGTAGGCATCAAGCCTTCGTATTTTAAGAACACTCAACTCTCTTTGTTGGTTACCAATGGTGTCTCGCAAGTCCCTTATTTATTATATTTTTTTTTTTTTTTGACAGAGAAGCACCCCTTAGCAATCCCTAAGAAAGAAGACAGAAAGAACCCCTGAGTAATAAAAATCCATCCATTTCAGATCATTTGGTCACACCGCATAAAAATGCTCCTCAAAAGTAATCAAAATTTTAAAATTTTTGTACATTTTTGTACCATTTATCCCACAATTCATAACAATATTTATTCCTAAAGAGAACAACCCACATAAAAGGGTCCACGATATTGAATTTGAACAAACGCAAGATAAGCAGAGAGATTAAGCATTTAAGCATAAAATGTCACCGAAAAGGCACACTCCCCCACACTTAAATTGAACAATGTCCTCATTGTTCACCAGAAAAACAAGGGAAAGTTTCAGAAGGCCTTTTCGGTAAGTAGATAAAATAGAGAGAACACGAAGCTCACGAATATTCATTTAAGCATATAAATTCTCCTCTGCATATTTATTTAAATAAAAGCATTTAAAGAAACTGGTACTCCCCTGATTTTATTTTTTGCTAGCGTGTTTGGACTTCCCCCACACTTGAGCTTCAGCCTCAAGTAGCGTAGCTTGGTTGCGGTGTAGACATGAAATTGCACCTGCATAAAACACTAGAAGCAACCATACTATAAACGGGGTTAAAGTTAGCAAAAACAAAATTGAAGGGAACCTGAAAATTAAAAACAGCATAAAAGCATATAAAAGATAAGTTCGTCCGGGTTGCCTCCCGAAAGCTGCCCTTCTTTAACGTCTTTAGCTAGACGCTTTTTCGTTAGATCGATCATGGGGGGTGGTTATGAGGAGTAGATCCAAAGCATGACTCGATGGTTTTTTTGAGAGTCCACCTGATGCATGTTTTCTTTTCTTATCCCGCTCTTCGTCCGGGATTGGTGGTGGTATCTCTGTAATAGACATGCCGTCTGGAAGGGTGATAAACAGAAGTGGGGATGATGATGATTGAGTATCCCTCACAAACTTGAGATCTTTGGATTTGTTATCTGGAGATCTTCCTGATGCAAACTCCAGCTTTTCGTTATAAGCTTGAAGGGTGATTTTCCCCTGGGCTACCCAAATTGCACATCGGCTGTGGCAAGGAATGGTCGTCCAAGGATGAGAGGTGTAGTGGAGTTCTCTTCGATGTCTAGAATGACAAAATCGCATGGGAAGTATAAGTGCTCCACTTTAATGATAACATCCTCCACCACTCCGCTTGGGTATGTTACCGAACCATCTGCCAGTTGCAGGGTCATCTTAGTCTTTTTCATCTCTCCAATTCCCAGCTTTTTGAAAGTGGAGAGGGGCATCAAATTAATGGAGGCACCCAGATCGCATAGGGAGTATGGAAATGAGGTGCTACCAATTGTGACTGGAATAGTGAAGCTGCCCGGATCATTGCATTTTGATGGTAGTGGTTTTTGTAGAGTAGCTGAGCAAGCTACATTGAGAGGTACCGTACCGACTTCGGCCAATTTAGTTTTGTTGGATATGAGGTGTTTGAGGAATTTGGCATAGTTTGGCATTTTGGCAATGAGGTCTACAAACTGTATATTGACGTTTAGTTGCTTCAGCATTGCCAGAAACTTACCATATTCATTATCCAATTTCTGCTTCTGGAGTCGGTGAGGAAATGGTATAGGCGGTTCTTGTGAAGAAGGTTCTGAAGCTGGTGGAATAGTGAGGACTTGGAGATGTCTTTTCTCTGTTGGAACCTCAACTTTTTCTTCACTATCCTCTTTGGATTCTTCTGATTGTTGCGGGATGTGAATCTCGTCGGTTTTCTTACCGCTTCTCAAGGTTATCGCCTTAACCTCTCTTCTTCTTCTTCAAATTCGAGCTTTTCATTTTCATAACCGCCACCAAGTTCTCAAGGTAGGTATTCTCAGATTGAATGCGATTTTTATAGACTTTGGCGGTGCTTTCAAGTTCAGCTACATTCCTTTTGGAAGTTTCGATTGCTACAACCCACTCTTGGAGGGAAGGGTGTAGTTCTGGAACTTTAGCTGTTTTAGCCACCTCCGTCTTTTCTTCATCGTGCTCCTTCACATAGATGCACTTGGCTTGCTCTCTTGGATTTGGTTCATTTTGGCTGGGGAGAGCCCCTGGCGGTCTTCGAGCAAGATGTTCTGCAAGTTGATTGAATTTACCTTCGATTTTCTGGTTGAAGGCTTCTTGTGCAGAGAGCTGGTTCTGAGTTATGGACATGAAACCCTTCATCATCTCTTTGAGTTCTGCGTTTGGATCAGAAGAGGATGAAGATGGTTGTTGTTGTTGTTGTTGTTGTTGGAAACCTGGAGGGGCACCTTGTGCTCTGTAACCCATATTAGAGTTTGGTTGGGGTCGGTTCCCCTGATAGGTGTTGGAATTGTTGTTCTGCCCTCCTTGGTTTTGATCATTATTTTTCCATGAGAAATTCGGGTTTTTCTCCATGGATAGTTGTTGTTGAGTTGTTGTTGTAGGAATTACCGGGGCGGTTTCCTATGAATTGTACTTCCTCGTACTGGCCTTTGCCTTCGCATGATGAGTTTCATGAGGACCGGCGCATATGACACATCCTTCTGTAGGTGGAACTGGTGGTGAACTTGTAGGTGGGGAAGCTATTGTTTTTACGATTTCGTTTTGTGATGTTGTTAGCTTTTCCACCATCTTTGCAAGGGACGAGATCTGAGCTGATAAATGATCTGTAGGCTCAACATGGAGTAGGCCTGCTGCTCGTGGCGTTCTTCCTTTGGATCTCGTCCACTGTCTTGTATTGCTCGTCATGGTTTCGAGAAGGTCCATTCCTTCTTTAGGAGATTTCATCATGAAACTTCCTCCTGCAGAGGAATTGACGAGTAGTCGGTTCCCATCATCCAGACCGTTGAAGAATGACAGGCAGAGGGATTGATCGTCAAGACCATGGTGGGAACACTTCATTAGCATATCTTTGAATCTGTCCCATGCGTCGTACAACGTTTCTCCCGGCTCTTGACAGAAAGTGTTGATCTCACCGATCAATTGCCTCGTTCTACTGGTTGGGTAGTATTTGGCAAGGAATTTTTGGGCCATTTGAAGCCATGTGGTGATTGATCGGGAGGGAAGGCTTCGGTACCACCGGTTTGCTGAATCCGACAACGAGTGAGGAAATAGTTGTAGACGGATTCTTTCTTTGACGTTGCCGGTTGACCAAAGGAATTGCAGAAGTCTAGGAAGAGACTCAGATGATTTGGGGCTTCATCTGGGTTCGCTCCACTAAACTTGCCTAGATCCCGGACGGCGGTGATGTAGTGGGTTTTGAAAACCCATCGTCCGGCTTCTTCTGGTGTTAGTTCGGGAGAACTATGGCTGATGCTCTTCCTTCGGTGTTCGGTTGGTGGTAATCAGATAGGGCACGGTGTTCTGGTTGAATTGCATGGTCCATTTCATTTATAACTTCGTTATTGGCCATGGCTTGATTTCTCAGGTTTCTCTGCGCTTGAAATAAAGTACGCTCGGGTTCGGGGCTCGGACTGATTGGTGGAGAGCCTCGGTTCGAGTGTTTGGCATGCACAGAAGATAACTTGTGGTTTGTCAGAACTGCAAAATTAGTTAGTAAATAAATAAGAAAGACAGAAATATTGGTTAGGCTGATAAACGTTAGGAGTTAGTATACTGGAAATTATAAGTTAGTAGTTAGTATACAATGGAAAGAATTTAAGGACAATGGAATGAAATGTTAAGGACAATGGAAAGAAAGGACAATGGAACGAATGACAGGAAATTTAAAGTTAGTAGTTAGAGACAATGGAAAGAAAGGACAATGGAACGAATGACAATGGAACGAAATGACAATGGAACGAAATGACAATAATTTAAGAAGTTAGGAGTTAGATGTCCAAAGTCCGAAGTCAAATGTCCAAGTCAGGTCAGAAGTCCGATGTCCAAGTCAGATTATAAGTCCGATGTCCAAGGTTAGATTATTAACAAGATAATATTGACAGTTTATTATAATAAAACAGGTGAACTACCGGAAACTAGGGAAATTGATGGAATCAATCTCCCCGGCAACGGCGCCAATTTGCAGAGTGTTATTTCTGAGTGGTTTAGAACAGGTGTAATTTACATAAAAGAAAGAAATTAAAAACTCAAATTATAAACGTCGGGCTGCAAACAATCCCGGTCGTAGTAGTATAACGAGTGTCGTATCCACAGGGAGATTGTTCAATTTACCCTAGTCTTGGTAGTTACTTAAAAACTGTAAAAAGGGGTTTAGCCGGAGGCAAGCTTGATTTGTTGTTAATTAATACAGAAATAATAAAAACAGTTAAAAGGTGAATTAAGTGATGTGGATGGAAAAATGTATCCTAGGATAGCGGGGGAATTTCCTAAATTACTTAAACATATTTATAACCTTGTCTCAATTATTTATTGCCTATTAGAGTTAATAATTGTCAGTTACGAACTCTTAATAAAAGCCTTAATATTTTCCTGCTCAGTCCGGAGTGTAAATACTAAGATTAATTCCTTTGTGGTACCTAGACTATCTCAAAATCATATGTTGATAGTTACCAAATAAATGCAGTCGTTTGTCGCGCAAAGCATTTAGCAATTTAGTTGAAAGGAATTAAAACAAGTTAAAATAAGAGAACAGGTGATAAATATTAATTTACGTAATATTAGAAATAAACCCCCATCCTAGGATACAAAGGAAAATTACTCAGACATTAACGGAGTAAGAAGATTACACAGATAGATTTTGACATTAATTCAGAGGAAGAACTGGTCTGTTCTCCTCTCACTGCTGCTCTTCTATTTCTTTTGTTACTGCGTGAGTGTGGAATGATGTGGTGATACGGGAGGAAATATAAGTGGAAGCGAATGGTTTTCTTCAGACTCCCGTCGTGCGTGGTTGTGCTTTTTTAGTTTAAGGTGGTGAGTTTATATAGAGGTTTGGCTCCGTACTAATTTGATTGCAGATGAAGAAGAGCATTGATTGAGCACTGATTGCAGACTGATTGCTTCATTTAATGCAGGGGACAGAGCCGACGCGTGAGCGATTTAAGGTAGGCGGAGCAGATATTGTGAGTTGCAGATGAAGTTGCAGAGTCGGCGCGAAGAAGAAACTGTGTGCGCGACTGAGTTTTTGTCACGACCGCCTCTTGTACCGCCACAAACAGGCGGTTGTCACACCTGTCCGCCTCTTGTACCGCCCACAAACAGGCGGTTGCCTCTGTTTATCGTCAATGTTGTTGGTCCGGTCCTTGCACATGAGTCAAGTCCCGGACCTTTCTTACGAATCCTCAGCCTTTTTCAAGGGGTGGTCGGGTCCTGTATGGGCCTAAGTCCCGGACCACCCACGGCTATCTATTCTCGCCTTTTTATATGCTGGTCCGGGACTTAGTCCTGGACTTAAGTCCCGGACCCTTCAACCGGCTCCAGATTCTTCGTTATAAGTCCGTTTTACTCGCCGTCTGCGCCGATGCGTTCGTCTCTTCGTGTACTTTGCTCCAGCTTGTTTTTCCTCATGTTTAACCAATAAATTTGTGATTTAATCAATAAAACATAACTAGAGGAAAAACATACGATAAGTGAGAAATGAGCAGAAAAGTGCTGATATAATATATGAAATACACCCATAAAACATGCTCATTTAGACACTTATCAACGTTATCAGTTAGTACGGGGAATAACCGGATGGATTTAGTAAATGGTACGGGGTACCGTAGCGTGTTGTTAGTATGATTCTGATGCATATTGTGATGCATATTGATAGATTTTAGAGACGACACGAGGAGCATCAGATCTAGCTGAATCATACTCCACGTATACAATCAGGTGAACGGTATGTTATTTATGTGGCTTGATTGTCTCTGAGGATTTCCTCAGTTCAGACATTGTGTGAAAATCTGTGATAGATTGAATGTCTGTTTGTGTGAATTAATATGCTTGAGTTGTGTATTAATGCTGCTTTGTTATTACTGTCGTACGATAACAGTACCGTTCGTATATATGAACATATTATAAAACGAACTAGCGGCAATGATGCTATCTTATATGTGTAATATAAGTAACGTAAGTAAAACGTTGTAGCATCAGAATAATAAGATATATATTCTATCTGAGATTTATATACGGAGCATTGGCCGCATTAACGCCGCTCTCGTATCTAACACTGGATTCCGAGTCGACATACTCAGGATTGGACTAACGACCTTAGTCTGTTATGTTAAGGAAAATAATATAACGACGCGATGGTATAGAGATAAGTTTATCAAGAGGATGTGACTCTTACTGTGAACTGTGATCCATTAACGATACTAGGATACTGTGTGGTAACCGTAAGTATCAGGATAAATTTCCAACGAGCTACAGATTGTTCGTAGGTCGGAGACTCTACCGCTGGAGTGGCTACTGCCGTGGGTGACCCGCCATAAGAGATGGGTAACTTAGAGACACGTCATTCTAACGAGACATTGTCATTAGACATGACTGAACAATTATGAACGACTATATCAACTCGTACATTAGGCGAACAATATTTGGGCTTGCATGCCAAAGATGAGGGTTTATACTCATTTATAATTCTCGTTGTTTCACCTTGTTGTTCATTGGTTGTGCTTTGTGGTTATGTGTGGTATGTTGGTGGATTTGTTTGAACGAGCCATTGTGCTCATATTGTGTGTTGTGAACTGGATGTGTCGAGTCGTAGTACTCATGTGTGGTTTATGGTGGATTGTTTGGTCGAGTGAGTCGCCGAACTCAATTATGAACTGTTAAGTGTTTGTTGGAATGAAGTCTCTGTACTCCTATAAACGTTGTGGCGCTTTCAGTGGTTTATTACGATGCGATGTGTGAAGCCGGGGGCTTGTTTGTTATTTGAGTTTACTGCAATATATATTGTTGCTTTACAGTTTTAACATTAAACTACTTGCATGAAAATGAATTACATGCTCTCGGCCAAATAACTGAGGGTCCGAGGGGGCATGACAGTCATGTAGTAACATACTCAGCAGGGGCTGATTCCATACCACAAACAACCATTTTTGCAGGTATGCAGCTTCCGTTGTCAGCAAAGAGAGGGACGCGCTGGGTAGTTTAATTACAGTTATTTAAATATGCACTGTTGCATTTCGATACGAACTTAGAAACGTGTATAGGATTGGGATACTTAGAACGCTCACTGTGAATGTATCTTATATTGGTTTGGGAAAGTTAGATCTATCTCTTGTTGTCACTGCGAGAAATTGTTTCGTATTTAAGAGTATATCAGGAAGCACGTTATTACTCGTATAGGCGAGTAAGAACGGTGACACCAGTAGTTAAATTGTCAAGATTACCGCTACGATTATATGTTAAGTAAGATGTTTAGGTGCCGATTGGAGTAGGGGTGTTACATGACAATCCGGGTGCAATCCATTCGAATGTGGAGTCGGGTCCCCCAACTAATGACCCTCAGATCAAATTTCATAATAATGGGAGTGTTTCAGATTATCCCGGACTAGTGTCCCTCTGGGGCCCCGGCCATAGATCTGTTCGTGGAGCTTTCAGGTCCCCCTCCAGACTTGGCTCTGCAAGACTATCTCAATAGGCCAGGCCCTTGCTCACCGGTTGCTGTGGACAAGGCCTTCTCACCTCTCTCCAGGGCCCCAGGCCCTAGTGTGCAACCTGTAGGAGGCAAAGTTGGTGATCGTGTTTCAATTGGTAAAAGAACCTCCAGTCCTAGCGTCCCGGGCAAAAGGACAAACCCTAGCTCGACAGGTACTAAATCTAACCCTTCCTTTCTTGATATGCTTCTTGCAAAACAAAAGTCAAACTTTGGCATGTCTCTGCGATCAGATAGTATTGACAATATAGACCATGATAGTCCGTTTATCTCTATTGTGAAGGAAGACTTATTGCCTGAAATTGACTAATGGAAGAATACGTAAGTAGGCCATATCTGGGGGAAAAATTTTGGCTTCAATGTGGTTAGAGAATTTGTGAAAAGAGCCTAGAACTTTGTAGCTACCCCTCAAATCCTTCTTCATGATGAGGGATGGTTCATATTCCGGTTTGACAAAGAGGAGGACCTCCAACAAGTCCTAGACAAGGGCCCCTGGCTCCTGTACTGGTCCCCTCTGGTTCTTAAAAATGGTCCCCAGACTTTGCCTTTAATCCAAAAGATCTTAATCGCATCCCCGTTTGGATTCAGCTCCTAGGCCTTCATACTAGTATGTGGTCCCAATCTAGCCTTAGAAAGATCTGCTCTAAGATTGGCTCACCTCTCCATACTGATCAATCCACAGCCACAAAAACTAGGATTTCCTATGCTAGAGTCCTTGTAGAAGTAGACTTCAACCTTAAGCTGGTTAGAGAAATCGAGATACGTGCCCCTAGTGGCACCATAGTTCAGTATGTTGTTTATGAATGGGAGGCAATCACTTGCTCTTCCTGCAGCTTACTTGGGCATTCATCTGCTCGCTGCCCAAGTATTGCCCGCCGTGGACCAACCCAATTCGGCGCTCTCAGGTGTCTAAATAGCCCTCCCACCGCTATTCTCCTTCGCCTCCGGGTCCTGCCCCGAGAGAGAGCCCTCAGTCCGTCGCTCTAGGCAAGAAGCCCAACCTCCAGACTTCCCCAGCCCAGCCTGCCCCATCCGATCATGATGCTCCTCAGACCACCGTTGTTAAGGCTCCTAGCTCCAAATCTTCGAAGTTAACGTCGCATCCTTCTCTGATCCAGTCGCCTAGGGCCCCTTCCCCGAGTCTTAGTGCTCAGCTGGCCCTTGCCCATACTCCTGGCCCCCTCCCTGGTCCTCTCGACTCTGATTCCTCAGGTGGTTCGCTTTCCTCCCCCTCCCCTAATAACCCTAAGTTAATGATGTCCCCCTCTCTTCAGCTTGTGCTAAATCCCATCGCTGAAGAATCTTGACAGGAGGTCCCCACCAATGGAAGGAGCCCCCCTCATAAGGCTCTGCAACCTATCCCTGAGGACCTTTCCCTCCAGCTTACTAATTCATTTGCTATCTTGGAGAAGGGCAATGCCCTTCACGCCCCCTCCTCTACCCCTTCTCTATGAATCTGGCAGTATGGAATGTTAGGGGTTGCAACGACCAACCCAAGCTCCTTAAGATCCAAAACTTTGTGGCTAATAACAAGCTTTGTGCATTTAGCCTCCTTGAAACCCATGTTTCAATCCATAATCACCTTTCTATTCAAGCTCGTTTCTTCCCCGCTTGGAGTATAGTCCACAACTATGGGGCGCACCAAAGTGGGCGCATCTGGATCCTCTACAACCCTACCATCATCACTCTCACCCCCTCGCATTGCTCAAATCAAATCCTTTCTTGCAAGGCTTCTATCTTAGGTAGCTTTGAGTTTACCAGCTCTATTGTCTACGGGAGGAACAACCCTAGCCTCAGGGCCCTCCTTTGGGAGGACATCATCAATCTCACCCACACCATAACTGGGCCGTAGGTTGTGGCAGGGGATTTTAACAATATCCTTTACGCTCAAGATAGGATCAGCATGCGTAATCCTCATCCGAGTGACTACCGCGACTTTGCTGACTGTGTCTCCAAAGCAGAGTTACAAGACCTTCGCTTTTATGGGTGATTTTTCACCTGGTGGAATAACCAATTCGACCACAGATGCGTCCTTGGGAAAATTGACCGCGTCTTAGTTAATGAGGAGTGGATCCTGAGGTTCCCCACGAGCTTTGGTACCTTCCTCCCTCCCCTGGTCTCGGCTCATAGCCCAATGATCATCACCCTCCCCGCTCCCGCCCCCTGAAGAGAAGCTTTAAGTTTGAAATATTTGGACCTCGGACCCTTCTTTCCTTCCCTTTGTGCGGGATGCGTGGGACATCTCACTTAGGGTGAGCCGTATGCACTCTATTGTTCAGAGGCTCCGTCATCTACGTTCCGGTCTCATCTCTCTCCATAAAAAGGAGTATGGCTCCATTGGGGACAAAGGTCAAAGCCTTAGAAATAACCTCGCTGACGTTCAAAATAACTTGGACCTCAATCCTTGGAACCCAACCCTAATATCGCAAGAGAAATCTCTAAGACATAGGCTCCTTGCTAGGGATTCCCACGAGCTTCTGTTCCTCCGCCAGCTCTTGAAAACCCATTGACTAAAGCTAGCAGATTCTAACTCTTCCTTCTACCATAGAGCAATAAAAGCGAGAAGGAACAAAAACTCCATAGCATCCATTAACAATGATCGGGGGGAGGTACTCAATACTCCTCCTGACATTGAGAAATGCCTTGTTGACCACTTCCAACAATCGCTTGGTTCTAAAGCTCCCCTCTGTCGCTTCTTCTCTGATCTGAGCTTGGACAATTGTAGGCTGCTAAACCAATCATCTAGGGCTTCCCTAATCCTACAGGTGGATAATAGTGCTATTAATCAGCGCTCTTCTCCATTGGTGATGATAAAGCCCCGGGTCCGGATGGTTACACTGCTATTAAAAGCTTCTTCCACAACGGTAGGCTTCTCAAAGAAATTGACGCCACTCTCATCACGCTTATTCCAAAGTCGGACAATGCCTAATCCCTTGGAGACTACAGACCTCTTCCTGCTGCAACACCCTTTATAAAATCATTAGCAAAAATCCTTGCGGAGAGGCTCAAAGAATGTCCTCCACCTCCCTAGTGAGTGCTAACCAAGGGGCTTTCATCAAAGGCCGGCTCATCAAAATCAACAACATTCAGCTTTGCTCGTGCCTTATGAAAAACTATCAAAGAGCTCACATCTCCCCTCGATGCACATGAAGATGGACATTAGAAAGGCTTTCGACACTGTAGACTGGACTTTCCTCCAGGAACCCTCTCCTTCCTAAACTTCCCCTCATAATTTAGGAATTGGATAATGCAATGTGTCACAACCACCTCCTTCTGTATAAACATCAATCGCTCCCCTTCAGCATTCTTCAAAGCGGAGCGAGGATTGCGCCAATGGGACCCCCTGTCTCCTTACCTTTTCGCTCTGGTTATGGATATGCTCTCTCGCCTGCTTGACCAACTACAGTACTCTCCAGGCTTCCATTACCACCCATCATGCAAATCTCTTTGTATCTCCCATCTTTTCTTTGCTGATGATGCCCTTCTATTTTGTAGAGGTGATCACCACTCCATTACTCTTATCTTGACAAAATTAATCTGTTCTCTGATGCCTCGGGGCTTATGCTTACCCAACCAAATCTGACCTATTCCTTGGTGGGGTTACCCCCGCGCTTGCTGATTCTCTTATTCAACTCACGGGGTTTAATCAGAGGTCATTCCCCTTTCGCTATCTGGTCATCCCTATCACAGCTAGGAAGCCTAGAGTTGCTGATTTCAACCCTTTAATGGAAAGCATCCGTAAAGCCATCACATCTTGGGGCAGTAAATCCTTCTCGTTTGCGGTAGACTTGCTCTCATCCAAAGAACTCTCTTTGGTATTTTGGCTTCTGGGCCTCCTGTATCGTTATCCCTAAGTCTGTCATTAAAAAGGGTCAACAAGTGCTTTCGATCGTTCCTTTGGTCAGGAAGGCAGAAAGCAGCTTACTCCTCTAGTGGCTTGAAGCTCCACCACAACACTAATAAAATTGGTGGTCTAGGGCTTAAGGACATCCACCAATGGAACATGTGCTTCATGCTCAAGACTATCTCAACCATCGTCCATGACCCGGAGCGTCTTTGGATCCAATGGATCCATAAGCTCTTCCTGCCCAATCTTACCATATGGACGACCGTTGCTAAAGGGAATGATCCATGGATCTGGAAAGCTATCCTTCATGCTAGGGATTAGTGGATTGAGCAATGTGGGTCTCCCAATGATGCATATTCCCTCTTCCACTCCTCCACTCCTATCCAGCCTCCCTAGGGTCAGCTTATTCTATATGATGTCTCTATCCTTTTCCGGCCCTCCCTCCCCCTGGTTCAATATCTGCTGGAACACTTGGGCTGTCCCCAAGGCTAAATTTATCTTATGGGTATCTCTTAAAGGTAGACTTAAAACCTGCGATAAGCTCCAATCGTGGGGAATTTTCTTGCTAACAGGTGCTGGCTCTGTGTGCGTGTTCAGGAGACAAGTGACCATCTTTTTTTCCATTGCAGGTACTCGAGCAGAGTTTGGTGGAGCACTTGTGACTGGCTGGGTATCCCCACGAACAGGATTAGCCTCCGCAGCTGCTCAGACTGGATCAATCGATATTACGGGAGACGGCGCCCAACAGATCTAGTGAAGAGAGCGGCTGTCGCCAACGTTGTCTACCATCTTTGGATTGAAAGATGTAAACGAGCCATGGCCAACCATGCCAGAGACCCCCTCTCTCATAATTTCTGACATCAAGGCGGCCATGAAGGCTATCATATGGAAAAATGAATATATCCAGTACAGACTTGGATTGGCTTGATAGAGTACTATGCTCTTAGGAGCTTTTTGTATGTTGGTACCCCTTTTTGTATATCCACGTATTGGTATTTTGGCATTTGCCTTAGGAATTTTTTGTCAACGTATCGCTGTTTTTTTGTCTAGTGCTTGGGAGGTTTTTGTACATCCACCCTCCTTTTAGCTGTGATGGCCCTAATTGTTCTCAGATACATCCTTCTATGTATCTAAACTATAATGTAACTCTTTACCATTTATATATTCATCATTTATTTCAAAAAAAAAATGTGTCGTAAGCTTTGTATCAAATAGCTTATCTCAAAGATAAATGTAGCATGACAGAGTAGTTTTTGAATCGAAGAGGTTGCGCTTTTCCAACCTAGTACTAGAGTCTAGCGGTTTAACGTTATAAAAAAACTGAGAGAGAAATGCAATGGGTCCGCTCCGCTGTCCGCACATCATGAATCCGGGCTTCGTTCGGACATGTCACAAATGTGGCATAAATGTGTCATTTTTTATTTTGGCATTTTTATCAAAATGTCAAACCGCCATCACCGAACAACAATTTTCAAAACAGCCACAAATATACCATTTTCAAAACAACCACAAAACAACCAACAATTTATGGCAAATAGAATTAATACTGTAAACAGAGGTGGAACCAAAAACTGTAACTAAGGAGACGAGAATATTTTAATAATATTAATTAATATTTAAAATTAATTTTTAAAATAATTAATTTAAATTTTTTAATACTTATAATTATATTTTTAAAATGATTTTATATGCTAATATATGTTATTTTTATTTCTCGGCATATCCAGTATTAAATTTAAATTTATGTTTTTGAATTTCATTAAGTAATATTTAATGATTAGAATATATTGTTTTAACTACAAATATATGTTTAAAATAAATATTTTATCAATAATTAAATAAAATATAATAATAAATTAAGTGATAGCTGTACATATATATTCGGTTTACAGTCAATTATTTTATTATTAGAAAGAATTATTTTTCAGTTCCATGATATTATTTATTCCATTAAAAATTAAAATAATCTTAAGTATTAATACATTTGAAATGTTATATTAATACTAATATGTAATCCATAAAATTTTATTTTTATATGGAACATCTAATATATTTGCTCTAAACACAATGGTTTATTTCTTTATTTTTTCTAATATATGTAAAAAATTATTGATAAATTAATATGTATACATATTATAATTAATGGGAAAATTTACAACCCCCCACCCATTAGGTTTGGTCAAATTTCACAACTCACCCATGTGGTTTAAGAAATTAAATTACCCACCCATGAGATTTGCTCCGTTTTACATCCGTCATCAAATTAATGAATTCCGTCAGTGAGTGCCACATGGCTGTTTATTATTTGTCCCCTCTATGTTGACATGGCATTTATTTTTACTTAACCCAAATTTTGAACCCTCTTTCTTCTTCCCACTGTTCTCTTCTTCCTCGGCTATCTTCTCCCCCTTTTTCTTCTTCAATCGATTCCCCCATCGTTTTTTTTCTGCAATAATTATCCCCCTTGTTCTACTGCTTACTACTCGCGCTCAGAATCTCTAACAACCTCATCTTGTTGCACTCTACCATAAAGGGAGGGTAAAGAGAGAAGAGGAGATGCTCACTCGCAGCCGCGCGTCGATAGTAGGATAGAAGACCGGCAACGGCCGGCCCGGTATCCGGAAGGTGGTTGTTATTAAGATCTATATCCTTTGATTGTCCATTAATGGTGGTTTCTTCTTATCCCCTTTATCCCTGAATCCCCCTAAGCCATCGGGGCATCAATTTGACTTGCTGTATTTGCAATTAGAATACGAAGACGAAGAGTAGTAAATAGCAATGTTGTTTCTCTGTGTTCTACCTTATACATTTGAGTGCTTCGAAGCCCAGGTTCCCGTTCTCTCCTCATTCTCTCCTCATGCTAACAAAATTATATCTTCACTTCTCCCCCGTAAAGTGTAACTAGATCTTCTATCTGGTCTTGACGTAGTACCGCTGTAGCCTAATCACTACAGACTCTACAAAACTATTTAGAGGTAAAATCCCTTATTATCGCAGTAAATGGATTTTGATTGCCATCAATTGGAATGCCTGTGCTTGCATTCTGTTTACTTGAGATTTGTTGTATATTCAATTTGATATTAGCATGTTATTGGACGTGTAAATTCTGAGCATACGAGAGGGAGAATTGCAGAACAAGAACAAGGGGGGAATCGATTCAAGAAGAAAAAGGGGAGAAGATAGCCGAGGAATAAGAAGAGTGGGAGAAGAAAAAGGTTCAAAATCTGGGTTAAGTAAAAAATAAATGCCATGTCAGTATGGAGGGGACAAATAATAACAGACATGTGACACTCACTAACAGAATGCATTAATTTGGTGACGGATGTAAAACGGAGCAAACTTCATGGGTGGGTAATTTAATTTTCTTAAACCACATGGGTGAGTTGTGAAATTTGGGCAACCTCATGGGTGGGGGTTGTAATTTTCCCTAAATTAATTGTCACTAAAATGTTAATAAAAAAATAATAATTAAAGTATATAAAATTGAATATCTACATATATTTTAACTTTATTAACAAAAATTGTTTTAAATGTAATATAAAATTTTTAATTGTAACACCAAAAATGGTAAACGCACTGCACAAAACTAGCTTATTCAAACAGCCAGACGAAACCGCCGCCTGCCGAACACTATTTTTTAAAACAGCCACAAAACAACCAGCACAAAACAACCAACAAAACTACCACAAAACAACCACACCAAAACAGCCACAAAACTACATGTTTATACCCACCCAAACGCAGCCCCAATCTCTTTTAATACCCACAATTATGAGGTTACTGTAAACACGGATCCAGAACCAGAGAAAATCGGCTGCATTATATCATCATCTTGAACTTACAAATCAACTCTGAGTAGTTGAACCTTCCTTCAGAGATTGAGCAGGGTATTAATTGAATGAACAATAATGAACTGCAACCCAGCAGCGGCGAACTCGCTAGCGGTATCACTGGTGAGCTGAACCCTGACCACTGCATGATCAAGCCTATCTGTAGACCACAATTGGTAGCGCCTTTGCATGTTGATCTGCTGGGGTCAACGGTCCTTCTTTCTCCAGCACGTGTCCTCACCTATTCAATTCTACCTGGCTGGCTCTGTACTCCGACTGTACACGTGTCTTTGACGTCAGTTCAGTACGGTCTCTCCCATTTAGCGTGAAATGAACTGGTCGCGTCTTTTCGGGAGAAGGACCAATGATCGATGTTTTCTAGGTTACATATTGTACGAACTAGAAAATATTACGGATTTGAATTTGTATGAAATAGTACTTTAACTTCAACGCAGCAATATGGTCCGTCCAGGGAAATTTCAACGGAATGTTGCACATGAATTCGAACGAACCATACTGAATAGTTCTATGATCCTAACTTTATGATTGGTCGTTTCGTGACGTATAGTATATAGTATAGTCTTTTCGAAAACATTAGTATAGTCAATTCGAATCTCTTGATATAAACTGACTTATCCTGATTCGTTTGTACATTTTTTTCCCCGCTATATTTCCCTTCTACCAAGGTTTTATATTATTGATCTTGTTCAACGAGCTCAGTTTATTAACTTTTCATCAAATAACTTACTTATTATATAAACTCTATCTGTCGTTATCCAGATCGATACAAAATCAAAGACTTTTTTTTTTCATTTATAACCCATACACAATCAATGGACCGTTACTTTTATAACCCATGCACATTAATCAATAGACGGCGTCCTTGATAAGTGTGAACCGCGTTAGGGTTTTCTCACTATATCTACTTAAAACACTTTCTCCATGAGCTCCCACCCTAACCCCTCTATATATACCTTGGTTCGTGTTCCACATTGTGCCCCACACTATCCAGAACATCCTACAATCCATCCCTCCTTATCGCTCTTTGTCACCGCAAAAAACAAACCATGTATCGCAAACATACCATACCATGCTACCAATGCCATCTTCCTTTCGTTACTCATTGCTTGCGCCCTTAACACCGTGGCGGGAACAAGTAGGTACCCCTACATTGGGCGCCAGGAGATAGTAAACCTGCCAATAACTTCAACCGCGGGTTTGGGATGGCACCCAGCGGTCATTAAAACCAACAACAAGCCGATGATTCAGGTCTGGTGTACCTGACCTTGATGTGGGTCCTACTGATCCATCAGTAGGCGGAGGGGGGAGTGTTTACTGGTGTATACCCGACCTTGGTGATGGGTCTGGAGTTCCGCTTCGAGCTCTGGAGTTGGGACTGGGAGTGGGTCAGGGCGGGGAGCTGGAGCTGGGTATGGGTCAGCGCAGGGACCTGGATCGGCGCAAGGAGGAGGGCAAGGAACAGGAATCGGTTATGGTCCGGGCCCGGGTCAGCAGTTGGGGCTGAACAGGAGTTGGGATTTGGAGGAGTACAAGGGGGATCTCGTTTTGGGTCGGGACAGGGAGTGGGACTTGGGTATGGACCTAATGGAGGTGCCGGAATGGGATCCGGATCCTCGTAGCAGGGCCTGAAGTGGTTCTGGATCTGGAATGGGAGTTGGAATCGGATATGGACCAGGGGGTGGAAATCTTGTAGTTTATCCCTTCGGTGGGTCAACATTGGGGCTCCAGCAGAAGCTGCACGGTTTACCGGAGGTGGAATTGGGACTCTTGGTTATGGTGAGCGATGGACAAGCGTGCTATGACTGGTGGCGTAGGCGGCCGAGCATAGAGCGTTGCTGATTATTGTTTCGTGCGGGTGTAGTTTTGCATGCTGGTCGCAATATGCATGGGTACTTTTGTTTTGTCATGTTATGAATTAGGGCGCTAGGTTTTGGTTTCTAGGTCATCGTAGTTTTGATTGTTATTAAAAAAATGTCTTTGCTAAAATAAAAGGGGTGATGGTTAGCAAAATCCCTTAGAAGTTAATTCAGTTTTCTAGGTACTTAGTGATATATTTTGAACACTTTAGGGACCTGTGGTTTGTACTCTTGTTTGGTATTTATTAATCATATCGGTCTATATATTTGTTTTTTTTTTGAAGGAAATGATGATTATATTAAAAAGGGAAAGAATTACAAACATGATAGATACATAGGGGGCCTATACATCTGATTACTAAAGGGCCCAAAGCGCTTATGAGGATGGTTCTACGCAAACCTCCTCGGTACAAAACAACAAAGAGAAACTTACTATTCAACAGTTAAACAACAATTACAAGAGTTACAAAAGGGACACCAACATGAGAAGCACCTAGAGCAGAGGATTCTATCCAGCCAGTCAAAATCTGTGCTAGTTGTGTGCATCTTTGTCCAGATGATGGCTTTCATGGCCGCCTTGATGTCCGTAATAATGAGAGAGGGGTCTCTGGCTTGGTTGGCCATGGCTCGTTTACATCGTTCAATCCATAGGTGAAAGACCACATTAGCGAGAACCGCTCTCTTCACTAGGTCTATTGGGCGCCTCCTCTTACAGTATCGGTTGATCCAGGCAGAGCAGCCTACGGAGACTACTTCTGCTTGTAGGGATTCAGCTAGTCACAGGTGCTCCACCAAACTCTGCTCGAGTACCTGCATTGGAAAAAGAGGTGGTTGCTAGTCTCCTGAGCATGCTCACAGAGCCAGCATCTGTTAGCAAGACAAATGCCCCACGTTTGGAGCTTATCACAAGTTTAAGTCTACCCATAAGAGCAACCCATAAGATAAATTTAGCCTTGGGGATAGACCAATTATTCCAACAACATTGAACCAGGGGTAGGTGCGGGGAGGAAGTGATATCATTGTAGAACGAGCTGACCCTGGGGCGTCTAGGATAGGACTGGAAGAGGGATAGGGCATCATTGGATGACCCACATTGCTCAATCCACCACCAGTCCCTAGCATGAAGGATAGCTTTCCAAGTCCAAGGATCATTTCCTTTAGCGACAGCCTCCCATATGGACAAATTGGGCAGGAAGAGCTTATGTAGCCATTGGATCCAGAGGCGCTCTTGGTCATTGGAAATGCCAGTATAGTCTTGAGCTGAAGCACATGTTCTTTGTGGATGTCTTTCAGCCCTAGACCCCCATTCCTCTTAGTGTTAGTGATGTAGCTCCAAGCCACTGGAGGAGTGGAGCTACTTTCAGCCTCTCCTGACCAAAGGAACGAACGGAAGCATTTGTTGACTCTTTTAATGACATGCTTAGGGATAGCAATACAAAAGCCCAAAAGCCAACAATACCAAAGAGAGTACTTTGGATTAGGGTAAGTCTGCCCGCAAATGAGAGAGATTTACTACCCCAAAAGAGATAGCTTTGCGGATGCTGTCCAGTAGGGGGTTGAAATCAGCAGCTTTCGGCTTCCTCGCAGTGATGGGGATCCCCAGATAGCGAAATGGGAAAGATCCCCGATTAAACCCCGTGAGATGGATAAGCAAATCAAAAAGCTCGGGGTAACCCCCCCAAGGAACAGGTCGGATTTGGAAGGGTTAAGCGAAAGACCAGAGGCCTCAGAGAAAGGCTAATTTTGTTAAGCATAAGTGTAATGGAGCCTCGATCTCCTCTACAAAATAGAAGTGCATCATCAGCAAAGAGAAGATGGGTGATACGGAGAGGCTTGCAAGTTGGATGGTAGTGGAACCCAGGAGAGCCAAGAAGTTGTCAAGCAGGCGAGAGAGCATGTCCATGACCAGAGTGAATAGTAAGGAGAAAGGGGGTCTCCTTGGCGCAAACCACGCTTCCCTTTGAAGGAGGCAGAAGGGAACCATTGATGTTGATTGAGAAGGAGGCGGTGGTCACACATTGCATAATCCAGTTCCTAAATTCGGGGGGGGGGGGAGTCAAGGAAGGAAAGGGTGTCCTGGAGGAAAATCCAGTCAACCGTGTCGAAGGCTTTCCTAATATCCATCTTCATAGTGCAACGAGGGGAGATGTGGGCTCTTTGATAGTTTTTCATAAGGCACGAGCAAAGTTGAATATTATCAGAGATAAGATGGCCTTTAATAAAAGCCCCTTGGTTAGCACTCACTAGGGTGGGGAGGACAATCTTGAGTCTCTCTGCAAGGATCTTGCTAATGATTTTATACAAAGTGTTGCAGCAGAGATCGGTCTGTAGTCCCCCGGGGAAGAGCCATTGTCTACCTTGGGGATAAGCGTGATGAGGGTGGCGTTAATCTCTTTAAGAAGCCTTCCGCTGTGGAAGAAACTTTTAATAGCATCACAAACGTCATCACCGATAATGGACCAGGCTGCTTTAAAGAATTTGGCAGAGTAACATCCGGACCCGGGGCCTTATCATCACCAATGGAAAAGAGGGCTGATTTAATAGCGCTATTGTCCACTGGTTGGATTAGGGTAGCCCAATAGGATTGGTCTAGCAGTCTACAGTTGTCCAAGTTGAGGTCAGAGAGCAACGACCAGGTGGGGCTCTAGAGCCAAGAATTTGTTGGTAGTGGTCAATAAGACAAGTCTCAATGTCAGAGGGGGTAGTGAGAACATCTCCCCGATCATTTGTAATGGACATTATGGAGTTTCTGTTCCTTCTCGCTTTAATGGCTCTATGAAAGAAAGAGGAATTAGAATCAGCTAGCTTAAGCCAGCGAGTTTTCGCGAGCTGGAGAAGGAAGTGAAGCTCATGAGATCCCTAGCGAGAAGCTTATGCCTCATAGATTTCTCCTGGGAGATTAGAGCCGGGTTCCCAGGATCAAGATCCAAACGGTTTGAAGGTTGGCAAGGTCATCTCTGAGCATTGGCCTTTGTTCGCAATGGAGGCATACTCTTTTTTGTGGAGAGAGATGAGCCCGGATCTGAGATGGCGAAGCCTCTGAGTTATCCTGTGCATACGGCTCCCCCTAAGGGGGAGATCCCACGCTTCCCTCACGAGGGGAAGGAAGGAGGGGTCCGTCGTCCAAAAATTGATGAATTTAAAGCTTCTCCTACGAGGGGGGGGGGCGGGGAGGGTAATGATCATAGGGCTGTGATCCGAGACCAGGGGAGGGAGGAAGGTAGCAAAGCTCGTGGGAAAACTCAGTATCCACTCCTCATTGACTAAGACACGATCAATTTTCCCCAGGATGCGCCTATGGTCGTATTGGTTATTCCACCAGGTGAAAAAACGCCCATAAAAGTGGAGGTCCTGCAGCTCAGCGCTAGAGACACAATCCGCAAATTCCGGTAGTCACTCGGCTGAGGATTACGGGTGATCCTCCTATCTTGGGCGTAGAGGATGTTGTTGAAGTCCCCAGCCACAACCCAAGGCCCAGTAATAGAGTGGGTGAGATTAATGATGTCCTCCCAAAGAGAGGCCCTGAGCTAGGGATATTTCTTCCGTAGACGATCGAGATGGTAAAATCCGACCTGCCAAGAAGAGAGGCCTTGCATGAAAGGATTTGATCTGAGCAGTGGAAGGGAGTGAGGGTGATGAGGGTGGGGTTTGTAGAGGATCCAGATACGGCCGCTTTGGTGCGCCCCATAGTTGTGGACAAAACTCCAAGAGGGGAAGAAACGAGCTAGTATAGACTGATGGTTATGGATTGAGACATGGGTTTCGAGGAGGCTAAACATACCCAGATTGTTATTAGCCCACAAAGGTTTGGATCTCAAGGAGCTTGGGTTGGTCATTGCAACCCTTAACGTTCCATACTGCCATATTCATAGAGACGGGGGAAGGGAGTGGCAGGGAAGGGCGTTGCCCTTATCAAGATAGCAAATGAGTTAGCCAACTGGAGGGAAAGGTCCTCCGGAGTAACCTTCGGATCCTTCGCATGGGGGCCCCTTCCTTTAGTGGGGACCTCCTCCCAAGGCTCTTCCACGATGGGATTAAGCACAAGCTGAAGGGAGGGGGACATCATGACCGCAAGATTAGTAGGGTCAGAGGGGGGATCCGAACCACCTAGACCATCGGGGTCAGAGCGGACTCCTCCTGAGTCGAGGGGCCTGGAGCCAGGGCAGACATCTGCTGAGAGGTAAGACTGGGGGTAGGCTGCGCCGTCTCCTCTACATGTGTTGCAGGAGCGTTAACATTGGCAGTCAGAGCGAACTCCTCCTGAGAAGGGGCAGGCCTAGGTGAGGGAACCTGCAGATTGGGTCTCAGAGCTTGGGCGAGGGGGTCTAATATGGATTAAGACCTCTTTCTTGGGGCCGGGCTAGAGGGGTCCATTAGCTGGCTGGGGGTCTGATTAGACACTTGGGAGCGCCCACGTCGGGCTGGACCTGGGCGGACAATACCTGGGCAACGAGCAGACGAATGTCCTAGAGGTTGCAGGAGGAGCAGGTGATTGAGGACCAGAGGGGACGAGTACAAAAGCCAAGGGCCCTTGTCCAGAACTTGTTGGAGGTCCTCTCCTTATCGAACCGGAATAGGAACCATCCATCATCATGAAGCAGAATTTGAGGGGTAGCCACAAAGCTCCAGGCTCTTTTCACAAATCTCTCACCACATTAAAGCCATATTTTTTCCCCCAGATATGGCCAACTAACGCATTCTTCCAATAATCAATTTCAGGCAATAAATCATCCTCCACAATGGAGACAAAAGAGCTATCATGGTCTATATGATCATTATTATCTGTGCGCAAGGACATGCCACAACTCGACTTTTGTTTGGCAATAAGCATATCAAGAAAGGAAGGGTTAGATTTAAAACCTGTGGTGCTAGTGTGTCTCTCCTTACCGGGCCAGTAGGCCTGGATGATCTTTTCGCCATCGGGATGAGGTTCTCAATTTTACCGCCTGCGGATTGCCCATTGGGTCCTGAGGCCTTGGAGAGAGGCGGAAAAGCCTTGTCCATAGTTGTCGGCGCGGTAGGCTCTGGCCGGTGTTGAGATAGTCCTGAAGAGCCAAGTCCAGAGGGGGGGGACCTGAAAGCTCCACAAACAAATCAATGGCCGAGGCCACAGAGCTCCCATCAGCCGGTCCCTGAACACTACCGTTGTTGTGAAAATTGGGCGACCCGATCCACATTCACAAGTGTTTGCAATAGGGTTGTTAAGTATGTCTTTACTGTTACCAGTCGCGGCATCACCACCGCTCACAATAGTACTTCCGCATCGGTTGTTCATAATTTGGGAAGCATTAATAGCAGACGTCTTCAGATGGCTACCAAGCGGGCCCCCCTGAGGTAGCTCAGGAAGAGAGGGATCGGCACCCTCATGCGCAGCAGATCCAGAAACATCAGAGAATATTAAACCAGATCCGGTAACTCCAGACACTCCCACACCGGTCAATATCATCTGACTTGGCACAAGCAACAGAGGAAAGAGACAAATTGTGGCCAGGCTTGGGAGGGGGAGTACCTGCGCCTACCGTTGAGGAGGAAAGCGGCGAAGCTCCATCGTCGCCGGGACACGCAGAAGCCAGCGAAGCTCATCGCCACCAGCACCAGGAGGCGGCTCTCCGTCGCCACCAGCACCGAGTAAACCTGAAGCCCGCGTTCCAGGCATCGCTTCATCAGGGGAGACCCTCAGCAGACTCAGGAGCAGGAGACTTGAGAGAGGAAACCTCAATTGAGCGCAACACCCGGATCTGTTGAAGAAGATGGGGGAGCTAGGGAGGGGACAAACGACATCTCCTCTGCGTGAAGCATCGGACATGCTCGCGTACTGGGACGTTTGCGCGCCATCGGGGGAGATACCACGCACCAGAAAACAGAGGGGGGGGGAAGGACCAGCTGCCGGAGGGGCCTAGCCACCAGGCTGGGGCCTGGCGGCGCTGCGGGGCTGTCGACAGTGGCTCAGGCGGGATCTAGCGGCGCAGCAGCTCGGGGAACAGAGAATGGACGAAGAAGAGATTAACGGGAAGAAGATGATTAACGGGAATAATTAAGGAGACGCGCGTGAGGCCACGCTAGAGAGAGAGAATCAGATGCATGATTCTATATATTTGTTAGTTTACTGCAAACATTATTAGAGAACTACTACAAAAATGTGTGAAGCAATTTCTTTGGGGGCTTATTACGATATGTTCTCCATTCCCTCTCCAATCTCTCTACCCGTCCCTCCCCCCTCCACCTCTCCCGCTAGCCTTCCACCATGTCGTCACCAGTAAAACACCACCCCCAAAACACGCCACCAGCAACATCACCTCCTTCACATCTCCTTTTCATCACCAAAACAACTTCCCCGCACACAACCTCTCAAACCAAGCATACAACCTTTTGTTTCGACATGGCAACTCCAAAATCCTCTCAAGGGACGGTGTTTATCGATAATATCAATCAGACATCTAGGATCGGAACCATCTAGAGAATCTTCGACAAGTACGGTGAGATAATAGGGCTTCGTCTCCCTAAGATTTCTAGAATTCATACCAAGACCCGCTACGACTTTGTCGAATACAAGTCCAAGAATGAGGCTGACCAAGCCATCCTGGAGACGAACGGCATGCTAGTAGACGGGAACAGAATTCAAGCAGAGACGGCGATCAACAGAAGCTTCAACACAGCCCCTCTACCTCGCAATGCTAGATGGATTCCAAGACCCACGAACCAGGGGGAGCAAAGCCAGACGCAGGAGCTCGTTCAAAACCCTCCTCCTCCTCAGTTGCGCACAGCAGCACCCTTCAGGACAAACACCCTACAAGAATAATGCACTATATTGATGCACACTTATTGTGACACTTAATTATGTGTCACCAGTAATGATTTTACCGACATATATTATGTGTTAGTAAAAGTCATTCAGTCTTTATTGACTCTTTTAACAAATGTCAATATAGCACTATATTTACTGACTAAAAATTAAAATTCACTTACACTTTACAACTGATAAAAATATGAGTCACTACATATATGTCCTTAAAACTAATTATTTTATTTTAGGTAAGTCAGTAAAGATTTATCTTCAAATACTCTCATACCCATCACTCACGGGGGAAAGATTCATTTCTGGACTTAGGGTGAGTCCCTGAATCTCCTAGATCAAATCTAATTGGTAGATGATATTTTTATTTTAGTAAAATATATGTAGCGTAGTTGCTTCTATATTAGGTAACTTCCCACTCAATTTTTAAAATCCATATCTATGGGCACTAATTAATGGAAAAAACTATACTCCTTTTATTCATCTTTTCATTTTGTATAACTAATATTTTAAAATTACATAATGTATATTGAAAACTCACTTTTTGTGTGGTAGTTGTTGATTTTTTAGTTTCTACCTTCTTTTCTTAAAAATATATATCTATTAGAAAGAAACTTTTTTACACTTTTTTGTCATTACTATATTTGTTTATTTACAGAAAAGTTAATTTGATTTCTTAAATATTTATCGTTCTCATGATTTTTAAAAATTTTATCCCAACATACCACTACAACATACCTAATAATAGTGAATGAAACACCATAATCTATGCATAAAATATTATTTCTTTTTATTATATAGCATATTCAAGTAATTAAGAGGTTTGTTGTGATCTATCTACATTTTTATCCTACATTTAGGTAAGTACCGACCAATAATGATTTAATCCATATAATACTACATTATTCTTTCTATTTTTTAAAATTATATACAGTGGTACATATTTAACAGGTATTATGTTGATGTTAAACTGGTACTTTATGCATACACATTTGGTATGTCGTCAACTTATGTTGCTAATTATTATCAATTGACAATGGTGTTTTTTAAATCAGTTAAGGTATTTTGTTTTGGGGTAAGAGGTATTATATTAGGATGGTTTGTGCAATCGATTTTTTTAATTCTTAATTCAGTGTTTTGCAGTTTCATTTATAATTGTGATACTTTGTTGATTTTGTAATGGTATTATATTGCCAGTAATTTAGTCCTTTGTTCATAGACATTTGGTATGTTGTCAAATTATGTTGCTAATTATCAGTGGCGGACCCAGAAACCAAATCTCATGGGGTCCAAATTTTTTTTCGACTGTAACATGTATTAAATATAAATATGTGGTCATAAATTTATTAAGCATTACAACCTTACATATAGGAACATGTTTCTATTACTAAATTATTATCAGCTTTCAGTATTTTACTCAATTTTTGTTATTAAAACTATACTTTAAAAAAATATCTTTTTTATTGTCAGAAAAGCTATGGGGTCCAGGACCCCACCAGATTCCCCCTCGGTCCGCCCCTGCTAATTATTATCAATTGTCAGCGGTGTCTTTTAAACCAGTTAAGGTATTTAAAGTGCAAGGTATATGTTTTATGCTCCAGGGTATGAGGTATTACATTATGCTGGTTTATGCAATCGATTTTTTTACTTCTAATTCAATGTTTCCAGCTTCATTTATAATTGTGGTACTCTTTTTATTTGTATTGGTGTTACATTGAAGGTAACATGGTACTTTGTTCATACTCATTTGGTATGTTGTCAACTTATGTTGTTAATTATTATCAATTGTTATGGTGTTTTTTAAAATCGGTTAAGGTATTTAAAATGCAAGGTGTTGGTATTTTGCTTTGGGGTAGGAGATATTGCATTATGATGGTTTGTGCATTTGAATATTTTAATTCTTAAGTTAGCGTTTCCAGTTTCATTAATCATTATGTTACATTGTTAATTTTGTACTGGTAAGATATTGAAGTAATTTGGTACTTTGTTCATACACATTTGGTATGTTGTCAATTTATGATGCCAATTATTATCAATTGTCAATGGTGTTTTTTTAACCAATTAGGTATTTAAAGTGCAAGGTGTAGGTATCAACTTATGTTCCTAGTAATTATCACTTGTCAATAGTATTTATTAAAAAAGGGTAAGGTATTTAATAAAGTGCATTGTGTATGTTTTTTTCTTTGAATAAGTGTTATTACACTCTAATCGGTAGTGCAATCGATTTTTGTTAATTGACATTGTTTTAGAATCATTAACCATTGTGGTATTTTGTTGATGTTGCATTGGTATTCTATTGACGATAACCTGATATTTTGTGGGTACACTTTAGGTATGTCATCAACTTATATTGCTAAAATTATCATTTGCCAATGATAATTTTAAACATTTGATAAGGTATTTAAAGTGCAATGCATAAGTATAGGTATTTTTCTTTGGGGTTTGAGGGTATTACATTCTGAATAATTTGTATATTCTTTATTGACAGTGTATCAGGTGTGTTTAGTAGAATAGCCCTAAACTTCAGGGTTGTACCAACTCTGCGTGTTGAATCGGAGCATGAAGCGATGGATGATTCATATATATGATATAATGTCCCAACTGAAAGGCTAAATGAGGCTGATATATTCCCCTTTCATATGAAATTTTCCATGGCTACTAGCAACACTCTGACTATTGAATTAGCCAGATAGTCATTTTGGTGCATCAATTTGATCTGCTAACCAGCATTCTAAACAATAAGAAGAAATATCCAAAAGTTGCTCATGTACCAACTCTCGGCAGATTCCTGAGAGATATAGAAATTAGAGATTAAAACAGTTTTATGATAAGCATAAGATAGGTAGGTTGTATGATTTATTCTAGAATCTTCAGTATTATGAAAGACAACTAATATCTCTTCATTGTTACCTTGTTATTGTCTTCAAAAAATGAATAGAATCACAGACAAGCAAACGCGATACCCAAAACCAGTAGCGAATTATGTTCCTTATGTCGACTGTTAGGGTTTTGAACGAGGATGAAGAGAGGCGCAAAGTGGTGTTGTACCAACATCGTGCCTGTGAGAAAGCCATCAAAGTAATAGAAGAATGGAGATGAATCGAGCTATAGCTGTTTCAAAGTGAAGAATAGACAATTAGGGGGCGTTTGGTTCAAAGGGGGAAACAGAATGAAATCAGGAAAGGGAATGGAGAGGAATGGAAAAGAATTCCCATTGATTTTTCTGTTTGTTTGTTTGAGTTGGCGGAAATGAAATAAATAACCGGTCAATGGTCATATGTTGCCGGTCAAAGTGTACTAGGGAAGGGAATCCCATTCCTTAGTATGGGGTGCAGGAAAAAGGGTTTTGGTTTTGGGGTAATCCCATTCCCTTTCCCTTTCCTGAAAATAGGAAAACTGACAAAAAAAACAGCAGGAAAGGGAATCATTCCGATTCCCTTCCTAATTACCCCAAAACAAACACCCCCTTAAATGTATAGACACATCCACAAGTAGAGAATCAACGGAGGGCAGCGCGTTTCTTACCTATTCTCAAATTCGCTTTTTCAACACCGTCTTCAATTGCTACAGTTTCGTTCAATATTATAGAGCCACAGACACAAGCTGTGATCAGTAAAGCACAACGATTCTGGTAAGGGTTTAATGATAAGAGAGAGGCAGCCAGAAAATATACTCCTTTGTCGTCGGTGAAGAGCTTCTGCATACGATGCGTCCAAGAGAGATTCAAAAAGAGATGGTGAGGTATTTGTTAAATAATGAGAATAGAAACTGAAAATAGAGAATCCTATATTTTGTGGTATCAAATTAGTCTAAATGTAATCATTGGTATAACATGTAATATGAACCCTTTATTTTTATTTATTCTAATCTAATGACTACAATTGACTCCAGATCTATTTAGGGACATTCGTAAGTCCTGAATAGTATCTATATTCCTTACGGCGCGCGGTACCAAGCCGTCCTATCCTATCGTAACGACTAAACTCTCCCAGTGTCCATCGTCTTCATCCTTGGTTGTCGACGCCAGGTTGTTCACAGCGACTGAACTCTCCCAACTCTCCCATTGTCAATCGGCTTCTCCCAGTGTCAATCTAGCAGGTTTCCCCCTTTTTAGATCAGGGTTATCGATCTTCCTATCTGTCATTTGTGAAACTCTGAATTCTCAACAAAGTTTCTAGTTAATCACTGTCTTCGCTCTTTTTTTTTTTGATTTTTAATATGTGGCGCCAGGCCTTGTATAATGAAGAGGTTGTATAATACAGAATTTAAACTAAAACAAAAACAGTCATCCGCAGTCAGTCCTTCGTTTACACAGGGTAACCACCATCCTATACATCATACAATCCGCGTACTAACATTTCAGTCCATACCTGTTGAACTACTTCCATCATATATAATATCAGCAAGGACGACTCATTTGAATAGCTTCCACTACGTAACAGGCCGTTATCATGTAGAAAGGAGTGCATTGCCATTGGGGGCTTTATCCCATTCAAGGACATCCACCACCACAACTCTAACTTTCATTAATTCAGAAACCTTGCTTCGATCATGCTGCTGCACTTCTTGATGGAATATGTCTCTGTTTCTGTTCTCCCATGAGGTTAGTAGTAAAATACGCAGTGTTGCTCTCCACACCCATTTTTCCTCCTTCCCACTAACTGCTTGGTCCCACACCTGGATAATCTCTTTGATATCGAAAGGTAATGTAATATAAACACCCCACCACTGCAGAACTTCCTCCCATAAGCCATGAATGTGATTACACCATACCAATGCGTGACTTGGTGATTCCCATTCCACGGTTACATCTCGGGCATAAACTGTTTGATATACTCACTATTCCTCTCTCGAACAGCAGTTCTCTGGTGCATACACTGTCTTCGCTCTCTTATCTCTTTGCTTTAGTGAGTTGATTGTGACCTGTTTTGGTTGGTTAATTCCTACTCGTTCAATCTGGGTCGTCGTCCCTGTTGCTCAGTCCAGTTCATTCGAGGTAACCATCAACATCGCTTCAATTTCTTTCGTCATCGTCGTGCACCCTCTCTGGTCTGGCCTGTACTGACTCAATTTGCCGGTTAGTACCTAATTACTACGAATGTATTGTTTGCAACCCTAAAATCTATTCTGATTTGTGGTCCCGTGATCTCTCTTCTTGTTCTGCGCTTCTTCACTCAAATTTGAAGTTTCTGTATCTGTGGCTGCATTATGGGTTTTGGGTGGGTTTTTGGACGTCCCAAAAACACTTAATTGAGCGCATAACTATCTTCCTGATTCGCGTGTATTCTGGTGATCTTCCCTGATAAAACACTAGACCCTTCAGAGCTATTGGACGGACCTTATCTGTAGCCTTCCAGTAACAGTTGCTCGGCTGGCTCTCAGTCCCATTGCATACTTCCAGTCTTTTTGGCTCTAATAGTAGAAATGGCCTTACCCAGACACAAGCTTGTTCTGTCCATTATATGCACACACAACCACATGAAACAAAGGAACTGGAATCGTATTGATGAAGCTGGAATAATAGTCCTATAAAGATGCATACAGTATATGTGTAACATGTGTACAAGTACAACTTTTCTTTTCTTTCAGTTACTACCACCATGTCTGTTTGATTTTAGGGACTGTTTTTATTGCAGCTATTAAAAGTTGGAAAAATCCTCTATAGTGTACTTTGAGATAGTAGTAATAATTGTGAATATTAATAATTGACAAGGAAAGGGAGGGAAGGCAATGTTGTACATAACTATCTTCCTGGTGCGTATTGTGTAATCGGTAATTATCTTCCTGCTCTTTTTGTTTCTTGTGAGTATTGGAGATCTATGCTACGCAGCATCGTTTATACTAACAAATTTTCATATATTGATTAGGATTAATTTCGTTGAAATTAACCTTAAGAGCTGAACCAGCCAGGGCGATTAGTCCTATGTTAAGCGTGAAGAGATTTAAGTATTGCATTGTTCAAGTTAGAGCATAAACTCTCTTCCTACAATTAACATATACTATCAGTATATATACATATTCTCTGTTAGTAAAATTATACACCAAGCAAAAGAGATCAGTTGCATACCCATTGGGGCTATTATAGAACTACTGCAGCTTTTATAGATATAGCACTACTTTCCATCAGTTTTAACTGCAACAACATAGAACTATTGCAGCAACTTTTAAATAAGCATCCTCTGTATCTATACACAATATAGAACTACTATTCTGCATCATTTTTAATTGTAACAGGATACAACCACTGTTTTGCATCAGTTCTGATGAGTTGATCTAGAAAAACGTGTATCAATGATATATGCTTGCTTTCGATGTAGATAAGGTTTTGCTGTAGAGTTTGTTGTACTGGCCACCAAAACAAACACATCTGATTTTAATTGCAATAGGTGTGCTACATGTACCTTGTTATTGGTTCAATTAACTAATTGAGAACTAGCTAGCTTGCTCAGACTTCTTGTTTAATTTTCTCGAAGCGCTAGATTGATAGTACAATGTTACTACAAAGTAATTTTCTTGATTATCTGCTTTCTTTGTGACACTGTAAATCAAGCATAAACATTTGTTTGTCCCATCCCCGGCCTTTTCAAGTAAATCATCATATTTATATATGAGTTTTTTTCTTAAAGTCTCTTTCGTTCATCTGCTGCTTGTCTATTATAATAAACTTACACTGCTATGCTTTGTCACAAGGGGTGATAGTTTAATCATCAACATCATTTTTTTTTGTAGAAAATCAGAAATTCAGAGAGTAAAGTGCCTAAATCTAGTGATACATGTAAGTATATTCTAACATAGAACTGTCAATACTTTAAGGTAATAGTACTTTAAGATAATTTTTCAACGGACATCAAATTAGTGGAATTGATAGGCAATTCAGATAAGACGTCGATGATAGTTAATGTTAATACATCGGTGTCCAATTTGTCTGGTAATTAAAATAGAACAGGGTTGATTGTTTTACTATCGAATAAGAAGTCAATGATAGTTAATGTCAATATTATTAGACAAATTTTGATAATTTCACACAGATTCTTCTTCAATGGACATGAAACTGAGGGAAATGGTAGATAATTTTTATGATTGTCAAATAAATACTTCTTTAATGGACATGATTTAGTGGAATTGATAGGTAAAGTCGAACAAGACGTTGATGATGGTTAATGTATACATCTAACTATTTAGATTGGTGTCCAATTCGTTTGTTAATTAGAAGAACATACTTGATTGTTTTACTATGGAATAAGAAGTCAATGATAGTTAATATTGATATTGATAGGAAATTTTGATAATTTCAAGTAGATTCTTCGTCAATGGACGTGAAATTAGTGGAAATGATAGACAATTTCGATGAATTTCAAATAGATTCTTCTTCAACAAACATGAAATTAGTAGTTGATAGGCAATTTCGAACAAGACGTCGATCATAGTAATGTTGTACTTAAAAAGGAAATAACACATATATCAGAAAATTATCATAAAAGTATACCATGACAAAGTAGATGAAAAGATGAACGCTCCAACGCAAACGGATAAAAAAAACGGAGCTATAACGAAGAAGATATGTCAATTTTAAGACTGAACCCGGCGTTGGCGCCAACAAAGAAGGGCCGGCGCCAGATTTTGGTCTTAAAATTACCATATATTTTTCTTTATAGCACTGTTTTAGATCCGTTTGTGCTGACGCTTCGTCTTTTCGTCTACATTGTCATGGTATACTTGATGATAATTTTTTACTTATATAAGTACTTCGGAATCCTTCTTTGCTTTCTGAACCGTTTTAATAAATTTTGCCTACATTAGCCCCTAAATTGGTCATTTTTCGACTGAGCGTATTGGAATTATGACTGTGCGTAATGAAATTTGGGGTAACCCATAATATGTCACAAATTGTGGTTAAATATAGTAATTTATAAAAGATATTAAAGTAAGGGCGAGATAGTAAAGTTTTTTTAAAATTCCGACTGTGCGAAGTGAAAAACACTACTGAGCGTACGAGTTCAGTTTAACAGTAGTCGTACGTAGTCATTTTGCATCTAATTTATCAATAATATATTAAAGATAACTATAATTTTTAACAGTTGTCTATAACTAGTAGTAGAAAACAAAATTTGTTTTGACCAAAAAAAAAAAGAAATCCAAATCTGTAGTAGTATGATAACATATTTTTGTAAATTGTCAAATACTACAATAACTCATACAGGTTCGGTTCTACATAATAATAGTAATTCTTAAAACTGTAGCTATTCTATGATTGCCAAGACACGGGGCGCTAAGGTGTGATGGGGAACGCGGGGACTCGGTGCAGGCGGGCTGGGCGCTAAGGCAGCAACGAGGCAACGGAGCACGAGCGCGCGCTGGGCGCTAGGCGCCGTGTCACCCCGAAACCCCAATTTCTAGGGTTTGGCCAAAAGTCCGGGAACTGAAATTCGGTTGCTATTTTTGTGCTAGATTCTGTTGGGATCTCTTCCATGATTATCTCCCTTTATTTTGGGATGCCGTTGGCTGGTTATATTGGTAGTTGCACGAATGGTTAAGGCCTTTAGTAAAAATTGGATTTTTACTGGGGCTGTTACCGTATGAAAATTACTGCGGTAAACTTTGGAGTTACCTTGAAACCTTTTACCTAAGTGGTTAAGGTTGGTTTCGATACTTATGGGAAGAATCTAAAGCTGCTGGTTATCTTAGTAGGTGGTGGAGATTTTTTGTGGGAAGAGGTTATGAAATACCCCTAAATTAAATTAATTTAGGGGATTTCTTTTATTAAACCTTTAATAATACTATTAAGTATTAAATTATTATATGGAATTATGAATATTAAATTATTATATGGAATTATGAATATTAAATTATTATTTGGAATTATGAATATAAAAGTATTATATGGAATTGTGAAATTTATTTAGGGGTTTTCTCCTATTAACCCTAATTATTATATATTATTATATAGTATTATGAATTTAATAATAAGATTTATAAGACAATAAATCTTGGGAAAATTTCTAAACACTCCAAATATATTATAAAGATTTTAGGAAGTGTTGGAATTGTTTTGAAACATAAAAGTCAATATAAAATTCTAGAAACCTTAAAGCTATTAAGCCTTGCTAGAGTTGACTTTTGAGAATGGTCAAACCAGGCCATGAAACCTATACCAATAAATAGGTTATGAAAAACCATGAAGATCGAAAAAAAGAACGTCAAAAACAGATCATCCTAGCCAAAGTTATGCTAGATTGAAGTTTTGAATCAAAAATTTGAAAGATGCCACGTGTCACTCTGTCACGGGTCGCCAACACTTAGCCAATTTATTCCTTGAATTTCGGTAACAGAACTCATGATTTTGCCCTAACTTTAGACGGCTATAACTTTTTCATCTCTCCATATTTTTCAATGCCGTCTTCTCCTACATTCCCTCTAAAACAAATATAACTCATACAAACCCTAATTCATTCTGAATCAACCGGAAAATCGAGTCAAAGTAGCCACCCTGCAAAAACCGAAAACTGCAATTCCAGTTTTCTCTTCGAATCAGGTAACTTCGATCAGCCATAACTCTTCGTTACTCATCCCAAATTCCATATTCTTTAGCTCGTTTTGAAGAGCTCTAATTCCTCTAAACTTTCATGTTTATGGTCTAAGCCAATTCTCAACCGATTGGAAGGGAAAGGTGTAAAGTTTCGGTCTCGCCAGCACATAAAATAATACCGAAACAGAGAGGTAAACTCGTGATTTGCGACTTCAATTTCTTTCTGTGTGGTGCGAGTTAGGATTAGTTCTTGCTATCATTGTGTAGAGCTATGTTTCTCTTTCTAATGAGCCCCAAGAACATGGCCTAACTCGATATATAACGTATTTTATAGATCTCCAAAGTTCACTACTCGAACAGCTCAAGTTCGGATTTTTTCGAGATTTCCCGAAATCGAATTCCTCCGTTTTTGCAACTCCGGTGAGTTCCAGTCAAATTGCTCCGTTATTGTTGTTAGTAATCATGTATCCGACCTAACCCAACACCAATTGAGGTTATTATGCTCTGTATGTGTAGAATTTTGCAAGATTGTAATCGAATCAAACTTTGAACCCTAACCTTCGAACTAAATTCGAATTCCAACTTATAGTGCATTATAATTGGGGGAAACCGGTATCATTGGAACCGAAATTGATTACGAAACTATAGAAACAAGAATCACTCGATTTCGTTCTGTAGATTAGGAGATATTCGTGAATTAGTACTCGACTGCTTGTTGAACTCGCTGATGAACTAGGAGTACAGGAGCCGTTGATTTTCGTTTTAAAAGTTTTGGACGGTCGAGATTAGATCTGGTTAAATAAGAATGGTTATAAGTTTATTTGAATTCAGTAAATAGCTCTAAACTTGTTGATTTTATTTAATGGCCTTCCCGAAGGTATTTGACTTGAAATTTTAACATAGATCCTTATTTAATCTAGTTTATTTTTATGTAAATTAATATAGTTTTGGAGTTTTTAAACGTAAGTTATGATTTTTGCAATTTACGGGTTTTCTGGAATTATTTGGCTAAATTAAAAAGATATTTTTATGAAATAGAATTTTATAATATGTCTAAAATGTTATAGTTACTGTATATAAATTTGGGATTTTTTGGGCAGTGGAAAAAGGTTTTAAAATTGTGTTTATGAGTTTTCATAAGAGTAACCTATAATATAAGGTTTTTAATGTAACCAAAAATAGAAGTATGGTTGTTAATTAACTTTTTAAGCTGGGAAAATATGGAACACTAAATAACATTTTATAACAGTAAGTTTATAAATGTTTTTAGTATTGACTTTTAAGAGAAGTGAAATTTTTACATATATGTATATATACTTACTTAGTAGAAACTTATAATAAATTAAGGGATTTAGTTATCTTACGTTTTATTTACTATATTATATGGGAGTTAATATTTTATTTAACTAAGGAATAAATATATATTTATTTTTACGCATTTTATAAAAGGGGATTTAGTAGTAACTTAGGAGTAAAACAAGGAATTAGTTTAATTAACATTTATCATAATTAAATATTTTAAGAGCTAGAATCCTAAGATATAGGTAAAAGGAATACTTTACGAAAATAATACTTGGAATACATTTTAATGTTGTTTTTATAGTAGTTTAAATATGATAAATAACATTGGGAATGTCTTAGTAAATTTCTAATACGGGTATACTTTACATATGAAATAAATAAGGGAAACACTTATTTAATAAACCATAGGTCGGTTGTAGTTATGCCTAAAGTTATTAAACGTAATTAATACAATAAACTATATAATAATGTTTTGAACAATCCTAGTATATATAGATATATACACATTTAACATAAATAAAATTAGATACCTTATAGGAAATATAATACGAAGGAATTAATAAGTTAAACTAAACCTCTACATAATGTTAATAGATGAATATTATATGAGGTGTATTAAATTATAGTTAGGTATTAGGCTTAAGAGTTACCTTTGAGTTTCCAAGGTTTATATATAACCATATTAAAATACATGTATAGTGTTATTTGTCAACGACCAGGATGTAAATCTTAAATTGGGATTAAGTAATTAATAAGTTAAAACTTAGGAAAAATTGTGATTACATAAAATGTTGTACAAATAGATCTTATTCCATAATTAATGATAAACAAATGTAATACGTTTACATCTAGATGTTCTTATTATATAAACCAAAGTAAAATAAGTAAAATACTTTTACATCTAAACGTGAGGTGGAGTAGTAAGTCTATATTTAATCATTTCTTAACATTTATGGTATGAGATATAACTTAATGTTTTAAGATTGAATCATTAAAAGGATTATGATATGATCTATATTAAACGATGATTTGGAAATTTATCTAAATAATTATCCTTAAGTTTCTTAGAATTAGATAAGCCGTATAAAATACATTTATCACCAATATTCAGGATGTGAGTTACATTTAGGTGAGGTATTTAGTAGTGAGAATTTATAGGAGGGTTTATAATAGGAATTTTATACTTAAAACCGTGAACCTTCTATTAGGTAAACTGAGTTACATAAGATATTATATTGATATCTTTACGGTAATGGGAAATAATGATATGTTATTTTGAATATAAAATATGGGAATTTTCATAATAGATTGTCTTATTATTTAATTAACAATTTCACTTACGAACCAGAATTTAATTCTTTGATAAATTCTACTTTATGTAGATATATTGTCCATCCTAAATACAATAAAGCAAATTAATTTGTTAAGTTATTTCTTTGAAACCTTAGGTTTTGTACAGCAGTTTAAAACGTATTTAAGGTTTAAGTTTATTGAAGTTAGTACAAAAGGATTGTACATAGTCTATAGAGAGAATGTGTGTTAAATAAAACATTTAGGAGATTAAAGGTAAGTAAAGATACATATATAGAAGGTTATATTTAAACACCTTATTGTATAGGTAATAATTAAGCAAATAATGTACCTTGTGAATACTAAATGTAAGAGTTCGATAAGTCTAAGTTAACTATAATATAGTTGTTTCAAGATGAAAAGTAATTTAACATCTTATGTCAAGATTATTAGCTGGATGTAATAAAAAGTCTTTTGGACTAAAGATAAGATAAATGAGTTAGTAACTCAATTAGGTTATAATATAATGCGTCTACAACACTATGGTTCCAATATACAAGATGTAGATCTTAATTAAGTTAAGGGAAAACTTAATCACAATGGATTATCTAGTAGATATTGATAAAATACATAATCATTACATTGTGAAATAATAGTATAGTATTATTGGATGAATCCATCATAGGTCATAATACGATGTTTATTCTAAAGTAAGAGTAGAAGTATTGAGCTTAAGAATTGTTATTGAAATTCTAAGATTGATTGAATAACATATATGCACTTATGTTATAAAGGTCTTTAACGTGAGAATTATGGTTAAGTATGGGTAAAGTGGATGAGGGTGGAACAATTAATAAGTGTTAATAAAATACATTCCTTGGTCTTACAACCTTGAGTAATACAACATTCTCAGACAAGTCAAAGGTTATACATAACACATAAGTGAGGGCTTAAAAGACAATTGAGACTTTGGAATAAGAGTAAGAAGTTTATTTGAGCTTAACTTAGGCTACAAGTGATTGAGATAGACTACCTTTAATATTCTTCAGAGTACTGTTGATTGTTTTTTGTGCAAGTTGACTAGAACTGCTACAGCGTTACCCAGGTACGATTTCTCGTACTCAGCTTGTTGTGTTTTGGACTTCATGGAATGTTTTGTACGATTTCTCGTACTACGTTATTTTTGCTGATGGACTTGTGGAATGTTTTGGAAAACACTAACTGGCTTTAAGAGGAACTTTTAAAAAAGGAAATGGTGTGTGACTGACTCAGCTTGGTGTGACTAACTGAGCCTTGAATGTGAAACTCACTTGGGTATTGGTTTCTTCTACTTGGTTGCCGTTAGACATTGGCTGCTTAGGGTTTACGCTTCTGCACTCTGTAGGACTGAGTGTTTTGGTATGCTCTGGGTAGTTGGTGATCTAGCGGGATTTTTGGAAAAGGTCAATCTTGGAAATCTTTCTTTCGACGTGCGCGCGTCTCAATGGTAATAGTGAGGGCTGTATACCCCTGTCCCAAAAAGGGACGTGATAGACAGTGAGGGGTTGTATCCCCTGTCCCAAAAAGGGACGTGATAGACAGTGAGGGGCAGATATCCCCTGTCCCAAAAGGGGACGTGATAAACAGTGAGGGGCTGTATATCCCCTGTCCTAAAAGGACGTGATTGGCGGTGGGGGCCATCTCCCAGTTGAATTATTCCACTCTTGAGTTATTGAATCTGGATCTATCTTATTATTCCTAGTCCTTTGTGACTATCTGAGTCTTTCTACTCCTGACGGGAATTGGGTTTAACTAAGGCATTGGGGTTCACTAACACATGGTGTGGTTTTGTTTCACTAACTTTACCTTTTCTATCATTATCTTTATCTTAACTTGTTATCTTTGGCTTGGTGATTTTAAAGTGCCTTGTTTCCCTGCTTTACTTTTGAGAGTTTGTTTTCATGTTACTGTTTATTTTGAGGTGTTATGTTTTATAAGTTTGTTTTTGGAGAATTGTACCAGTTCCATTCCAGGGAACTGACTCACCCCTCCCGGGGTGGGCTGCTTGGTTTCATCTTGCAGGTAAAAATTGATTTACAGGTGGCCACGACGAGCATGAGTGATTGGGATGGGATTAGGTTTATGGAGAGTGAATGTATTTTATCATTGTTTTGTTTATATTAAGTTTTCTCGAAGTTTAGACCGTAACTTAGTTAATTGTAATGGTTGTAATTGGTGAGGTTGGTACCGGGTGTTTGGAGCCCGATGGTCTGTAGCACCTTTAGTTTATTTTTCCGCTGTTGTTTTATTATTATAGGGGTGTTATAGGTTAAAGTCCTTTCCTTGATTTTAGGAATCGGTTAAAGTGAATCTAGACACTTTAATTCCTAAATAATCTCACCAGCCTAGACATAAAAGTGGGCTTGATTATCTTATGGCGATAAGCATTGGAGGTTGAGATATTCTCTCCTCTACTTGGGTAAATAACAAAGCTAGTCTTAAGGGTGAATCTATTTGAATTGAAATATAGTGTATGAGTTTCTATAACCTGTGAAATGTTTATTTCCAATAATATGATGAAAAAATTATTCTTCCCAAAATTAGTTAAGCTGCAATACATTATGGGAATATATAAGCAACATGTTTTGGCCATATATATTCTCATGTAGTCAAAGATAACTATATTACATACATATGTAGTAGAAAAATATGTACATTATACCTATAAAATGTGTTTATCACTTATATAACAAATATTATACACAAAATAGATCTTTCAATATAATTATTAATTGTACATGTCTTTCTTATTCATTGTACATGGCTTCAGCTCTTTTGTGGTCCTCTATTGAATATGTGGGTAAGTGTATGTATATGGGTTGGCATATTGTGGAGTTTGCAGAAAAAGGTTTATCGTGAAAGGCTCAACAGAGCTTACTAAGGGACCATGTGCAGGGTAGTCAAATAATTTTGGTTTTATGGGGATTTTTGTTCCCAAGTGTCACATCATTATCATTTGTCAATGATTGCCCTTTTACTATTCTCATACTTAGAACGAATCACAGTTTGTTTCCTGTTCGTCAACATTGATCTCACTAGGAATTGTGCCTCCCTGTGCTAAAGAAATACACTAGTCGCTCATGATTTTACATCTGTGGACTTTCTCTATCTTCCCTTACCCTTAGGGGACTGTCCTATACCCTCATTTGAAATTCAATGGGAAATACCACTCTCCGCCCACTACTCACTTGGCTTGTGGTGCTGATTTTTATTAGACCCTTGTGTTCATTAACGGGCCGAGAGTTTAGTGGTTCACGCACTCGGTTCAATCAATCTCTCAAGACTTTCCTCAAAGATGTCATTCTGATGAGGAAGCATACAAATGCAACTATCTACAACGCAATATGTTATGGTAATACGGAATTACTATGCATATAATGCATGAAGTGGCGAAAATGATTAATGAAGATGGTTTACTTTACAATGCATAAACGGTAAAGTTATGTCTAGTCTCGCTTGAGCCGATTTCAGTTGACGGTTCATTAAGCTCATCCCATCACCGTTGGCCCTGAAGCTGGTTGTTGGGGTTGTTGTCAAGGTAGTAATTTCACAAGTGAGGTTAGGTGAGGTTAGGTTAGGTTAGGTTAGGTTAGGTTAGGTTAGGTTAGGTTAGGTTAGGTTAGGTTAGGTTAGGTTAGGTTAGGTTTAGGTTAGGTTAGGTTCGGAGGTTAGGTTAGGTTTAGGTTAGGTAGGTTGAGGTTAGGTTAGGTTAGGTTAGGTTAGGTTAGGTTAGGTTAGGTTAGGTTAGGTTAGGTTAGGTTAGGTTAGGTTAGGTTAGGTTTGAACTTTTAGGGAGTAACAACTCCCACATGGTAGCCCCACGATGTGGAAAAGACTATTTTATTTTTCCATTTTGGTCACTGATGCACATGATAATTCTGAATTGGGAGAGGCTCAAACTCCCCACTTGTTTTTTATGAATGATGGTGTGTGATAAGTGTAGATGAAATATGTGGCTATGCAATATTTTAGAGGTGGATAGGACTCATGAATGATTGATGAATTTAAACTGACTGGAAACACATGATGTCTTTCTTATCCTGAATGAAATGCATGAAGTTTTATCTTATGCTTTGCTGTACTTGTTGGCATTATTTATTTTAGGGGATGCCTCTTGTAGATACCGTGAATTTTCACCCATAAAGTAAGGTTCGTGAATGATGCATAATTATGGGGGGTCTCTCCCTATTCGTTCTTTTCTTTAACCAATACGTGCATGCCAAAAGAAACCAAGTTTAGAAAATAATTTTGAAAACACTTGTTTTCAAAGAGGTGGATTTTCTCAGTATGGATTTTGACGCTAGATCATTCACAAATAAAATAGGAAGTGGGGACCCTATACACATTGTGATCAAAATAAATCATTAATGGGGGATTTTCCCTTATGATTTAATTGTCTCTTTGACCTATACATATAGTCTATTCACAAACGGACAAGAGACAAATAAATCATAGGGGAAAACTTATACATCAATCCTAAAAAGTCATTAAGGGGGGAATTTGAGCAAAATCTTATATGAACTCTTTTGCTCCGTCTTCGAGCTTCTGACTGGCCTCTGATTCACATTCGGGCTCCTGATTGGTTATTGCTCATCTTTTGGCTCTTGATTGGTTGTTTGCTTGTATTCAGACTCTTGCAGCGAAGCGATACTGTGATCAAACACAACAGGCTGGTGTTGTAACGACCCCAGAACCAGACTAGCTCTAAGGCTGTTATACGCCGCGTATACATTACTTGGAAATGCAAGGCTACACTACTACAAAAATGTAAAGACAATAGTGAGAAGGATCATAGACAACAGTTAAAAAGTGTTATATCAGTTAATGTTGTCTAAAGGGGTACGAACTATGACAACAGTTGGAGAACTGTTGTCTTATTTAAACGGACAAAAGACAAATAAATCATAAGGGAAAACTTATACATCATCAATCCTAAAAAGTCATTAAGGGGGATTTTGAGCAAAATCTCTTATGAACTCTTATGCTCCGTCTTCGAGCTTCTGACTGGCCTCTGATTCACATTCGGGCTCCTGATTGGTTATTGCTCATCTTTTGGCTCTTGATTGGTTGTTTGCTTGTATTCAGACTCTTGCAGCGAAGCGATATTGTGATCAAACACAACAGACAGGTGTTGTAACGACCCCAGAATCGGACTAGCTCTAAGGCTGTTATACGCCGCGTATACATTACTTGGTAATGCAAGGCTACACTACTACAAAAATGTAAAGACAATAGTGAGAAAGATCATAGACAACAGTTAAAAAGTGTTGTATTAGTTAATGTTGTCTAAAGGGGTACGAGCTATGACAACAGTTGGAGAACTGTTGTCTTATTTTAAAAAATAACAACAACTTAGATCACATAAGACAAGACTTATTAACTATTATCATAGAGTTAATATAGACAATGTGTAAATAGCTATTGTCTAAGAACATACACCCTATAAAACAATAATTTTTACAATATTTAATATTATTGTCTATTGTCGTTATCACTTTTGTCGTTGATCCTAAAATACGTGAATTCAGTAGTATTTCACAACACCTTTTACCTGTTGTGACAACACTAACTACTATCATAATTTATAACTATTGTCTAAAACCTTTGTAATTGTTGTCTTTGATCTTGTTTTAAGCCAAATCAAATACCTTTTCACAACATCAAGTAGCATTTAACTGCAGTGGTGAACTTATTAACAACTGGCTTTATATCCTTTGATAACAATAGGCAGACTGTTGTTTTATGTCTAAGTTTACACCGTCTTAAGTAAGTACATATACATTCACATTTTAACTTTTGAATAAACAATAAGATTAAACACTATGTAGGGCACTATATATATAGTTTTACAAATATTCAAATCTACATAACTAAAATACTAAAAGGCTCTGCCACTACTACAGGAATCACCTATCCCAACACTAATCTGCCAACATACTTTATTAAAACACTTTTTTCTATAAATAACTCTCCTAACATATTAATATTTTCCATCACTTAACATTATGTTGGCACAACACTGTTGGCAATGTTCTAATATGTTAAGTAAATAAAATAAAATACTAATTCCTACATCACTTCGCTGCCCCTGGTCAAGCTCTTCTCTTTGAAAAAAAAAAATGCTGGTCGCGTATGTCCCCTCCCTCTGCTGTTGTTGCCGCCGCCGCAAACCCTAAATCATCGATTGTCTTCTACCCGTATCACCTATTTGCTTCTGCCGTATCTCCTAGCCCGCCGTGGTAGTCACAGAGTAGTGGTGACAGAGACAGGATGGCCTTCAGCAGGAGGCAATCCACAAGCAGCGAGGAAGACCATCTCAATTGACCTCAATTCAACCACTTACTATTTGCTTCTGCTGCCGTCGCCACCAGAAATGAGATTGGAGCAAATAAAGACAACGCTGCTAAGTACAACTACAACCTTGTCGACAGAGTCTTGAGAGCGGAAGCATCTACTTTTTTGGCCTCGTTTTCATCCTAGTGAACAATCGGTGAGTACTCTTCACTGACCTCGTTTTCATCCTGGTAAGCACAAGCAATGAAGAATTTCTCTATCTCGTCACTGTTTCTTCCGTACTGGCGACTGCAGAAGCTAGTAATATGAGGGCATCCATTTTTTACCGGCTTTTCCAATGAAACTTTGAGTTATCTGAAGCTGTTTCTTACACACGAATACTTATGGTAGTAAAGGATCGGTTTGAAAGGTAAATGCTGTAAGTATTGCAAGTATACATGAATTTTACAATTGATAAATGTGTAGTGTTGCCTGTTTATGCATCATTCACGATAATACTTATGGTAGTAATTCAGAGCTTTGAAAATGGATGCCTTATACATACTTTTCTTCTATTGCTGATTATCAAGGTTTTTAACTCCAAAATGTTTCCCAGCTTCTGTGTGATTTAGTTTTTGTTTATCTGAACATTATTACTACTAGGACCTGCTTTAGTTATTCACTTCTATTTGTGACACCACATAAACGTGATTAAGTACTATTTTGTTTGATATTCAAACCTTGACTATGAATCTGCCCCCGTTAGATTAAATTGGGCCTTTTACAATCTGTCTAACACTAAAGGCAAAGTACTGATACAGTGCAAACGTTTAGCCGCTGCTTCAGTTTTTCATCTTTTATTCTGTCTTTACGAATTGTTTTTCTATTAGTGATAATCTGACTCTGCTAGTTGTCGATTTTCAGGTGTATATCAGGCAAAGTTATACTTAAAGCTTATCTATTGTGCTCTCGGGCACTTTCTTTAGCTGACAGTGCTATAAAAGAGTCAACAACATAAGAGCAACTTCAACCAGGTATGTATGCTGGTGTGTCTAGACTGATGTTCAAGGCAAGGAACACCACGAGAGAGTACCATGGCATTAATTGTCAGACCATTTATCATCACCTATCCCAAAAAAATCTAGTTCCCTTTTGAAATTCTCTAGATTGATGATAATTAAAATGATGATGAAGTGTAAGTCCTCCTCCTTAAAATCCATTTAAAATAAGAGAAATTAAAAAACAGAACAAAAGTATCAAGTTTAATGGCTGGTATTATAGTATTACTAATCCCCACTCCTACTACTACACTCTATTGCTAAGGAAGAGAAAGTATCAAATTATAATGCTATAGTTTCAGTAAAAGCGGCAGGTATTTATATTACACCTTAAAAATTAATACACAATATTAGTAGTAGTAATAAATAATGATACTCATTACACGTTAAACCATGCATACTACTACTGCTACAATATATTCGGTTGTTCATTCATTTATAAGCTTTCATTCCCATAGAAAAAATTGAGTAGTACTATAACTTTTTACATCCGCAATGTTTTTTATTAGAGTAATTATATATATACAGTTTTGGGAGAAGTGATGTGCTGCTGGGTTGGGCTTCTTCTTACAGCAGTAATTATTACAGTAGTGTATCTGTATAGTTGTGTATCTGTATAGTTGCAGCAGTAAATTGTGATCCCTTTTCTCGTATCGAGTCATTTATGCTTCTGCTAAATTATATTGGTTGATTATGCATCGTACTTTTCTTAGATTGTGCTAGCTTAAACATCTTCCATTGTTTATCTTCTGCTCATGTTGTTCTTCATTTTTATATTGTATTACTTTGGGTACTACATTGGATTCTTTTTTTTCTCCTGTTGTTATGTTGTTTTTTTCTTTTTTAGATAGAGACCAGAGACCTAGGTATAAATAAGATTACATAGTGGAATTTGTAAAGATGACTTTGGGGACATTAATTGATAAAATTAGAATGAATGGATGGAGGGAGCATGCCAAACCTAGAAAAAAAAGGCAAGGTTTATTATGTTTCTTTCTTTAAGGTTTTTTCTTCATTATTTTTACTACTACTACTAATACTACATACATGTGCGTCATAGAATTGTAAATTTGGTACTGTACTGGTAATATGGTAGTATTATACAGCAAGAAACAGAGTGAGGCTTATTCCATTTGAAGTTGATCTATTTAGATCCTTGCTTTTAGCTATATACTTTTTAGTTCTGATATTACTGATCCTTGCTTTTAGCTATGAAGTTATGTCAAGCCAAGTTTGAAACTAGTTAATTATTAGAAAGGTGGGACTGTCAAATCTGTATGAAGAAGTATTAGCTGCCATAAATAAATTGTTAATTTTTGTGATAGGATATGAGCAAATTTTGAGGATCTCTGGTTGCAACGTCTAGAAGTATTAGCTGCAATCTGTTGTTGCACATACCTACCTATCACTATAGTAATTGTTGAGTGATTTTTAAAATTTTGTAACGAGAATTTGCTTCTATTCTATTCTGATTCATTCACTACCAGGTAAATTGTGAACTGCCAGACAAGATACTTCAGCAAAGCTTAAGGAAGCTAGTGATTCTGACCTCCATTCTGAAGTCACTGTAAGTGATGTGTGATCTTGCCGTAACTCATAAGAAGTGATCTTGTTATTACATCTTTTTTTCCTTGTTTCTCATTTTTTTTATTAATCTTTTGAACGATTAATTCTGCAGGCTGCCTAGAAGATTGCTGACGCTAAGCTTGCCAAGGATTTCCAGTCAGTTCTTAAGGAATTTCAGAAGGCTCAACGTCTTGCTGCTCAAAGGGAAACTACTTACACTACTACCTTCCTGGTTTGTTTTTCTTTTCTATAGCCCTTATTTTATCACCAATCTCTAATTCTGCTCAAACTGCTTGCACTACTTTGCTTTACTTTTCCATTCTACAAACTACTTTATAGCTTTAAAAACAATAGTCCAAGCATGTTAAGATTTGTTAAGTAACCAATTACTTGTTGTGTTTATATCACTCAACATAGATATTCCTTTTCTAAAATTAGCTGATCGAAAGAGCACAAGTGCCATGCTTCTACATTATGTGTAGTTTGGACAATGAGTAGGGTGAGTTGTTTATCTAGAGAAGACCGTTGAAAGGCTGAAAAGGAAGATTGAGGTGGAGGAAAGTGAAGAATCTGATTCAGAAAGTGTTTCAAGAAGCTCAGATGCAGAAGAAGCTCAAGGTAAGTTTTGATTAGAAAGTGTCTTGTAAAGTTTCAGTTAATCTCCGTTGTGGATTGAAATATTAAGTTGCTTTTATATGCTTAGAAGTAATGTTTTTTATGTTTCTGTAGGAGATTCAAGCTTAAGAAACCAAGACCAGCCTTCTGAGAATTAAACTATCTTAAGGTAAACTATCTCTTTTTTAGGTAAATTATCTCTTTTTATGGTAAACCAGTGAAGGTATGAAGCACAAGCCATTATAGGATAGTACTGATCTGACCAAGTTACCATGGTGCAGACTGTTATAATCTGAGTGGTTATATTGGGTATAATTAACATAAAATAATAAAAGAAAGAAATTAAAACTCAAAATAAACATCGGGCTGCAAACAAAATCCCGGTCGTGGTAGTATAGTAAAAATGTAAGCGACCGGATATCGAACCGCGGGACTAATGTACATATTATAGTACCTAAGCGTGTCACTAAAAGGGGGGATTAATTGACTTGTTACATATAAATAAAAACAGTAATAAAATTAACTAAGTAAGCAAATAAACTAAACGGGATCCTGGTTCACATTAATATAATAACTGCTCTCTTATGCTAGGTCTACTGGTTTAATTATAATTATTTGGCAAAATTCCTCTTAATATCTTAAGGTTTAAATCATAAACTCAAAAGAACTCGATTACCATAAATTGCAAGGTTCAAATCATGGTTCAAGCAATTTATAAATAAACGGACGGTTTAAATATGAGGAATTATTTTTGCAACTGGAAGTATTAACTCATTAAATCATAACAAGCTTTCTCCAGTTTTACGGCTTAATTAACCTGTCTATTTATCACCGGTCTGATCAAAATAGACTGGTAAAGCATTTTAATAAATTCATGAGGTTTATTAAAAAGATACATGAAACCATTAAGCGCAACAAAATTTATTAGAATTAAAACCAGTAAAACATATTGCATAATTAATACAGAAACATAATAATTATTCCCAGAATATACGTAAACTAGCCTAACATATTCATTAGTGATCTGCTAAATAAATACGTGAGACTGGAGGTGAACTTAATGAGATGAAAAGAAAACAAATGAAGAAGCGGGAGATTAGAGATGAAGATGAACGAGTGAGTGAAAGTGAAGTGATATGAAGATGGAATGATATTGTGAATTGGAACTCCAGAGGAACCACGGACAGAACCTCTGGAAGGACACTGGGTAAGGTGGAACGAGTCTGGTATTTATAGGAAGAAGAAGGAGAAGCAGAGCAGCAGCTGATTGATTGAGGTAGTTGATTGCAGCCTCACTGATTGCTTCATTTATTGCAGGGGACAGGAACATACGCGTGAGTGTTTTCTGGTAGGCGGTGCGGAGTAGATAGATATGGACGAGTTGTAGACGGAGGCAAGTTGCAGACGACGACGGGCGAAGAAGAAAACTGTGGGGCGATTGGTTTTTATTCACAACCGCCTCTCACGTCCGCCTAATACTCAGGCGGTTGCCTCTTATCCGCCCTATACTCAGGCGGTTGCCTCTTACTCACGTCTGCCCTATACTCAGGCGGTTGCTCATTCAGAGTGGTCCGCCCCCTTATTGGGCGGTTGCATGCAATTCATGCATGCACGTTTCTTCCTTACGTGATCATCTTTAATCCCTTATAAACATATGTATGTTTTAGGTATTTTTCCTACAATTTAACACATAAAATACATCAGTAAATATAACAACATAATTATAGGAAAAACCCAAGATAAGTGAGAAACATTACTAAAAATGCTATAATTAATAAGGTGATTAAACCCTAAAAAGTCTATATGTTTTGCACTTATCAAACTTCCTCACACTTGACTTTTGCTTGTCCTCAAGCAAATAAGGAATATAATTATCTCTAAGCCAAAATAATGAAACAAGATTAAATAAGTGTAGAAGGGAATTTTGACAAAGTGACAACTGAAAGAGTAATTCTGATCCTAGAAGTAGGTTTTTATAAACAGTGAAGAAGAACAATTTAATAAAAGCATAGAAAAACTAGACTGCAGAAAACAAGTTAGATTAACCTGGGATTATCAACCAATTTCAATTCTCTAACCCGGGATGACAAAGGGTGTGAAGTAATGCCTTATTCCGCAATACCTTTCAACACCACATACTCATGTTCATAAATATTTATTGCAATTTATTATCTTTTTTTTAATGCAAAAATTGTATAAGCATAACATCCATTTTTTTTTAATTGCATTATTTTTCTGTACCCCAGACTTTTCTCTCTATCCTTTTAACGGTGTTGGGTCTTCTATCCCAGGTCACGAGACCTTAGGTAGATAGGTGTTAAAGCACCCCAAAGAACTTAATAACCAGATAGACGAGGCCCGTTTTGGTTAGAAAAAATTCATAAACAGCGGAGTACCTTGTCTTTATCCTTTTCTTTCCTTGACTTTCCACATATTTCCATAATCCCAAGCTAAACTAAATTGGTTTTTACAATTAGCAGATCTATCATTTTTCGAGTAAAAATAGAGTATTTTGATGGAAAATAATTTTATACAAACTCCTTTAAATAAAACTATCTTTCAGTTGTCACTTGACATAATTTCAGACACTCCTACAATTATTTTACCTCATTTTTATCAATTTTTTTTATAGGCAGTTTATAGTAGCAACAAGTGAGTGTGGCATTATCGAACAACTGTCATATTTTCAGGGAAAGGTCTCTCCTTCCTCACACTTAAGAGGAGCAATGTCCTCATTGATCAAAATTAAATTCAAGAAAAGGACCTTTCAAAATATGACAGACTCATAAAGGATTAAATATAGGTTGAACATTAATATAAGAAAGGAAGAACTGAAACTCCCCTTGTATCGTAGATTGAGGAAGGTATCCTTCCTCACACTTATGTTCGCGCAAGTGTTCAACCGAAGGTAACGAATTTCCTAGAGCAACTGAGGTTGCTCCCATAGGCGAGTTCAGCTATATGTTGGATATAGAATTTATTCTGAAAAGAAAATCATATATAGCCAGCAGAACTCAAATGGCACCAAAAGAAAAAAAAAAGGCAAACCATAAATAATAATGCGTAAAACATAAAGTAAACCAAATTGTTACCTTCCTGTATGTAACAAACGTTTGACAAGGTTAAAACAGTAATAGTCTACAAAATGTTAGTAAACAACAGAACAAAATAAAATTCCATAAAAATAACAATAAAATAAAGAAAATCACTGCGGTGGTGGTGGTGGAGGCTGTGCAGGTCCCTGGCCTATCTGAGCGAGGAGATGCTGCATGAGCTGAGCGGTCTGTGCGTGCAACTCGTCGCTCCGGTCTAAGCGCTGATGCACTCGTGACTGCTCAGCCAGCATCCTCTGCTCGAAGCTATCAAAGCGCTGATGGAATGCCTGGAGCTGACTCTGTAGATCTGTCGAATAAGGTACAGGGGCTGGAGTCTGCATCACATCAGTAGTAGGCACGTAGGGCTCCTCTCCCTGTGCAGTCTCAGCGGACGGGTGGTCGGGATCAGTAGAAGGTGTAGCTCCCGTAGAGGGTCCTGCTGCTGTGGATGATGCAGTGGAAGACCGGGCAGCGCTACCCTTCACCCAAGTACCGTCGTCTAGGCGCGTAAAGCCCCAGCGCCGCACAGTCTGCAGCGTGACTGGGTGCCCTCCTGTCCGGAGCTCTACACCATGGAAGGCCTCGTCTGGGAGGTGAGTGATAAGGCAGTACCAGATGGAGAAGGGAAAGATAGGGGTGATTTTTTTCTTCTTCGTCCTCAGATAGGACACCACCTTATGGAGCTGGCCAAACATGATGTGGCCGAAGGAGAGGCGCTGAGCAGGTGGAAAAGGACCGAGGAAATAATCTAGTAAAGCGCAGTCCTCATCAGAAGCATCGTGAGCTGCAGAGGAGCGAATCTGATGGCCTATGATGTCCAAGAGAAGCCTCTGCTGCAGTGTAGGGAAGCTCGCAAAAGGGAGGACTTCCTTGTCCTCCTCCCCTCGATGTCGGATCCTCCGACCTACGTCCTGAAGCCACCGGGTCTTAGACAAATGCATGTGATCCTCTGTGAATCCCCGGTGCTCGTCAGGACCAACTGGAATCTGAAGGATAGAGGAGAATGTAGTGGGTGTGATCTCCACAGGGTGATGGCGCACGTAAGAGGTGATGCTCAGGTTGCCCGCCCGGGCATTCGCATAGAACTCTCTCACGAGCTCCTCACAGAAGACCCCAGCACCTATCTTTAGGGCCATCTTAAGCCCTAATCTGTCAAACAGGGTGTCCACCCCTGCAGCCTCTATCACTTCAGGAGCATATCTCCTCTCCATAATGAAGTCCTTGCCTAGATCGAACCAGGCTCGGGCTTCTGCCGAAATAAACCCGTCATCCCGAAGATCCGGATGACGAAGAGGAGCAGATGAAGACGATGCCCCGGGGCAGTTGCCCCTAGTAGATCCAGAACCAGATCGACCACCACGCATACGGGGAGGCATACTAATATTTTTGAATTAAAGGTAAACAGATATTAACAGCATAACAATTAATATTTAATATTAAACAAATTAAATATAACATAAAAATTAATAACCACAAAAAGTAACATAAAAATTAACAAACAAAAACAAAATAGAAATTCACAATTAATAATAACATAAATACTAATATCAAACAGAGCATTAACAATTTACTTAAACAACTTAGTAAATTAACAAAAACAGAAAACATGTAGAACAAATGATATAAACAAAAATAAAAATAATATAAACAAAAATTCTGTCGAAAATTCGACAGAGTCTCCCCTAAAATTCTACGATTCTCCACAAAAATTTCAGTCAGTTTCAAGGTTTTTAGTACCGTCACCAATCAAATCTAAAAATAATAACCTATAATCATAATACTTATTCGTTTAATAATCAAGGCTAAATAAAACTGAAAAATGCTAGTTTAAACCATGAATTTTCGTAACTAGCACACATCAATTTTAGAATTCAACAAAAACACCTAATCTAAGTGTAATGAGTGAAGATTCAACCTTGTATATGTAGATTATGATTAATATAGGACGAATTCGAGACAAATTTATCAATTAGAGTTCGAAATTTTCGAAATTCAGGAATTAGGGATTCGAAACTTCAGCTCCTAATTTCTCCTAGTGTGGTTCACCATTTACAGATTTGAAGCTATAGAAACGTTAAGAATTTAAAAACGAACATTTTGGTACTAACCTTGTAAGATTTGATGAAGAAACGAGGAAGTTGTGTTGATTTGAGGGGCTGGGCGATTCGCGGTGTTCTTCGTTCTTCTCCTCTGTATCGGGCTCGAGCATAATAGAATTGGGGAAGAACTGGAGAATGAAACGCGGTGCTTTAGTCACGTTTTTTTTTTGTTCCGTATAGAGGGACGTCCGCTTGGACGTCCGCTCGGGAATGAGGCGGACAGGTGCGGCGCGGTACTCGGTTGCGTCCGCGTGAATAATGGGCGGTCAGAGGGGCGGTTTGGTCGTAGTGATGTCCGCCTGGGAATTAGGCGGTCAGAGTGGCGGTCGGTATTAGTGTTGTCCGCATGGGAATGGGGCGGTTGTCCACGCGGACAACCCCCTGTTCCGTTTTTTTTATGATTTTACCCTTGCTTATAACAACAACAAAAATAATGAAGAAATAAAATAATGGGTTAGTAATAAAAATGACATAAATTATAAGTTAGTAATTAGATAACATAAATTATAAGTTAGTAGTTAATTTTACAAAAAAAATGTTAGAGACAATGGAAATTAAATGTTAAGGACAATGGAATATTAAATGTTAGTATACAATGGAATATTAAATGTTAGTATACACAAAATTAAAATGTTAGTAGTTAGAATTAGATGTTAGGAGTTAGATGTCCGAATGTCCAAATGTCCAAAATCAGGTGTCCAATTAATATTAACAGATTATTAGATAATTAACATTAACAAAAATATAGTAGATAATTAATATTAACAATAAACGAAATATTAGAGACGTAATATTAACAGAAATAAAGAGAACAAAATATTTATAAATTAACAGGTGAATAATCCGAGGCTTAAGAACTAGAATAAATCTAGTCCCCGGCAACGGCGCCATTTTGCAGACTGTTATAATCTGAGTGGTTATATTGGGTATAATTAACATAAAATAATAATAAAGAAAGAAATTAAAACTCAAAATAAACATCGGGCTGCAAACAAAATCCCGGTCGTGGTAGTATAGTAAAGATGTAAGCGACCGGATATCGAACCGCGGGACTAATGTACATTATAGTACCTAAGCGTGTCACTAAAAGGGGGATTAATTGACTTGTTACATATTAAAAACAGTAATAATAACTAAGTAAGCAATAAACTAAACGGGATCCTGGTTCACATTAATATAATAACTGCTCTCTTATGCTAGGTCTACTGGTTTAATTATAATTATTTGGCAAAATTCCTCTTAATATCTTAAGGTTTAAATCATAAACTCAAAAGAACTCGATTACCATAAATTGCAAGGTTCAAATCATGGTTCAAGCAATTTATAAATAAACGGACGGTTTAAATATGAGGAATTATTTTTGCAACTGGAAGTGTTAACTCATTAAATCATAACAAGCTTTCTCCAGTTTACGGCTTAATTAACCTGTCTATTTATCACCGGTCTGATCAAATAGACTGGTAAAGCATTTTAATAAATTCATGAGGTTTATTAAAAAGAATACATGAAACCATTAAGCGCAACAAAATTTATTAGAATTAAAACCAGTAAAACATATTGCATAATTAATACAGAAACATAATAATTATTCCCAGAATATACGTAAACTAGCCTAACATATTCATTAGTGATCTGCTAAATAATACGTGAGACTGGAGGTGAACTTAATGAGATGAAAAGAAAACAAATGAAGAAGGGGAGATTAGAGATGAAGATGAACGAGTGAGTGGAAGTGAAGTGATATGAAGATGGAATGATATTGTGAATTGGAACTCCAGAGGAACCACGGACAGAACCTCTGGAAGGACACTGGGTAAGGTGGAACGAGTCTGGTATTTATAGGAAGAAGAAGGAGAAGCAGAGCAGCAGCTGATTGATTGAGGTCGTTGATTGCAGCCTCACTGATTGCTTCATTTATTGCAGGGGACAGGAACATACGCGTGAGTGTTTTCTGGTAGGCGGTGCGGAGTAGATAGATATGGACGAGTTGCAGACGGAGGCAAGTTGCAGACGACGACGGGCGAAGAAGAAAACTGTGGGGCGATTGGTTTTTATTCACAACCGCCTCTCACGTCCGCCCTATACTCAGGCGGTTGCATGCAACTCACGTCCGCCCTATACTCAGGCGGTTGCATGCAATTCACGTCCGCCCTATACTCAGGCGGTTGCTCATTCAGAGTGGTCCGCCCCCTTATTGGGCGGTTGCATGCAATTCATGCATGCACGTTTCTTCCTTACGTGATCATCTTTAATCCCTTATAAACATATGTATGTTTTAGGTATTTTTCCTACAATTTAACACATAAAATACATCAGTAAATATAACAACATAATTATAGGAAAAACCCAAGATAAGTGAGAAACATTACTAAAAATGCTATAATTAATAAGGTGATTAAACCCTAAAAAGTCTATATGTTTTGCACTTATCACATGGGTTTGGGATGTCCATGGCAGCAAGTGATGAATGGTGACCATCATAGTGGACTCAGTAATATGAATGTTGGTGGTGAACTAGCTCTGTACAATTTATTTGATTAATATTCAGTTTAGTTTGCTGGATTTTTCCATGCTTGAACTTAATTAAACTTGTGGTAGAGTTGTGTAACAACTCTAATTGCCATAGATCATATGTGCAGCAAATATATATATATATATGTGTGTGTGTGTTTGTCTCTGTTATATACAAACGTGTCATTTGGTTGAATCCTCTTTAATAGATGATATAACTAACTTAATTAACTGAAATAGTCATTTGGCGGGGGTAGCATATATATTATATCATTGGGCAGCATTTTTACTTCCGATTCTGGTCATTGGTATGCCAATCATATGCTTTAGATTGCTGCCATGTGTGTAGAATGCCAACAGAGCACTCATATATTATATATATTTCATTCAAAAATTTGAATGTGCACGTTAATGGAATTGAAGAACCTGAGAATATGCCGAAGTGCATCAACAATTGCTACAGCCTTAAGACTTGTGGAAGAATTGACATGCTTCTTTTTACAAGTGGTTAGTCAGGTGCTTGTTTTGATGGTTAATTGATGAATGCATGCCTTGGTATACTGATAAATACAATATCTAATCTGTTAATAATACTCTAGGTACATGTATGTTCCACTTGGTGGACAAAGGTGTTCAATGTTTGGGTCATATTTACTTTTGGTTGCCGTTGGCATGATCTGGAATGGTACCTCGATGGACCTTTTTCTAATATTAATGCTAGCTGTTGGGGTTTATGAGGGATCAAAGTTGTAGAGCACCATGATATTATATTTTCCATTTTCCTTTGAGCTCTGTATCTCTTGTTTGGTTTGGATATATTGATATGTATGTACTACATGCATCTTTCACCATCTTTCTTATTACACCAACTATGTCATCTGCTTGTTGCTTAATAATTCTATTTTCTTCAACTATGTTACTTCTCAGGTACTGATCTGTGCAGCAGCCATTTGGAGAAAGTGTGCGTATGTTTTGCTCCTTTTTTCTTCTATGAGATGATGTCCAAGCAAATCTCAGTTAGTCCCATTGGGTTTTTGCTTCTCTGCTCAATATTATGGAAATGATACAAAAGGAAAGAATATTAGATACTTGTTGGTTATCTTAGGAGAATATTAGCTACTATCAACCCTCTCAGTTAGTTGTTGCCACTGGTTTTGTTTATAACAATGAATGTTTGAATCGTACTTATCTTATGGATGTTTGAATAGGTTGTTTTGGCTACTTGATGTATTACATATATACAAAAATATTTATGTACTGTGATCTGTCGTATAAAATCTACTTTAATTGAGTATTGGGAAAGTGTGGGGAAATGCAGGCTGAGCGTTGTAAGAGCGTTGGCTGAGTGTCGCGAGAGCGTTGGCTGAGTGTTGCAAGAGTGTTGGCTTGGCGTTGTGAGAGCGTTGGCTGAGCGTTGCGAGAGTGTTGCGAGAGTGTTGCGAGAGTGTTGTGAGAGTGTTGTGAGAGTGTTGCGAGAGTGTTGCGAGACTGTTGCGAGAGTGTTGCGAGTGTTGCGAGAGTGTTGCGAGACTGTTGCGAGACTGTTGCGAGACTGTTATGAGACTGTTATGAGAGTGTTATGAGAGTGTTGTGAGAGTGTTGTGAGAGTGTTGTGAGAGTGTTGCGGGAGTGTTGCGGGAGTGTTACGGGAGTGTTGTGGGAGTGTTGCGTGAGTGTTGCGAGAGTGTTGCGAGAGTGTTGCGAGTGTGTTGCGAGACTGTTGCGAGTGTGTTGCGAGACTGTTGCGAGACTGTTGCGAGAGTGCTCCCAGAAAGGAGATGAAGATGTCAAGTGACAACACTTAAATGCGTTGGTAAAAGCGTTGCGAGCAATGGCAACACATATTTTCTACCTGTACCAACACTTTAAAAATGCGTTGCAATAGTACCTGGCAACGCGATCTAACACAACGTTTTGTTATGCGTTGGTAAAGACCCTGGCAACGCATATATGCGTTGCAAAAAGTAAAAAAAAAAACCGTTGCCGTAGACCATTTCCCTAGTAGTGTGTGTTGATTTGAGAAGAAAATAATGGCCATCAGTTTCAATAGCAATTACACCACACAATAGAATTGTAAAACATGAGCCAAATGCTTTGCAGTACATGACAAACACCTGTAAGCAAGTAGTATAAACTCCTCTAGCTAAAAAATAGCCAATCTTTAGAGGCGTCAAGCTTTGCAAATTGGATGTCTTGTCATCATTATAAATCAAATAAGGCCGGGTTTTTTTCCCACATCTCTAGTTGTGTGATCCAGACATCTGTAAATGCAACCCCTGAATTAGTACAAGAAAAGGGAGAGAGATAATCACTCATTCCCAAACTGAAAAGACAATTTTTTAAGTTTAACTCGCCTATCATGATAACAATGAAATGTCACCAGTGTCTCTGTTTCTTTTCGACACTATTTTTTCGTATCCTGGCATTGATAACCGTCCTGATAACATCCAACCCAAGGAGAATATGCATGCTATAATTTAACATTGCTTCGTGGAGGGATGTACCATGTGTCCAATCAAGTGTATACAGAACAACCACAAAGTGTTAACATAGTCTACAATCTTCTAGTATCAAAATTCAAAAACCCCAAATTAGGTTCTTTCACATGAGCAAAAAACAAACTAAAACAAATCAAAGGAAGGTATGCTACAGCCCACCCACAGCAATGAATGTTCGAGTAATTAAGCATAACCACCGAGAGCTAGTTCCTCTTGTATTTTTTTATTTTTTTTATTAGTGGTGCTGCTGTCGCAGCTTACAAGATGTGAAAAACATCACCAAAAGCATTGTTCTAGGAACCAGCGCAGGAAGCCATCCAAAAAAAGAAAGTCATACAGATAATAGTCACAGGACAGAGCAGAGAAAGACTGTAACTTGTGCAGATAATAGTGAAATTCAGCCTTGCTCTAATTAAATCAATCCACCCCCAAATTTATTGATTATATTTTCGGGTGTATGCAGGCAATACTGATGCGTTAGCATTTGGGTGTAGGATTTTACACATTCAGCTCAACCCGTTTAGATAACCAATGTTGATAGAACAGTGTGTTGAACCTCCCTTACTATTCCAGTTGCTTTCGTTTGGCATATGAAACGAATGTAGTATACATTATAACCTTTGTAGTGTTTTCTTCCATAGGGCTGAGCCAAAGAGCTGGTCATCTGATAGGAGGCCAATTTGTTTACATCAATATAGCAGTGGGACATCAGGAGTACATCAAAGACATAAAATCAATATTGGTTTCATCTTTGAGATGTTTTTCCTTTCTCTTTTCCCCGATGACAAAAGAGAAATGTTGCTGGCAGTGTGTTTTCAGAGAATAAAATCGTTTTGTACTTGAGCAGTGTTTGAGTATGGATTTGATTTGTACGCTAATGTCGTTGTAGTATTACTTCGTTATTATTCAATTAAAACTGTCAATTGCCCAATCCACATCCGTCCCGTATCCTAATCACACCCCAAACTTCTCTAGGCTGTAGAAATCTGAAACCTTCAAGTGAAATCAAAGATTGAAGGAAAGGTAGGTGAAGAGATTAAAAGAAGACAGAGAGATACCACTGTGATAAAAGAAAAATCGAACCCTACAACCAAAATCGCAATCCGAATTGAACTGAATTCGTGTACTTAGTGGTGGTAAATCCTCCAACACGTAGTGTTCCTTGTGATCAAAGTATAATCTCCCTCAATTGATCTCTTTGTTTTTTGTAATGACATACCTGTGGCATAGATTTCACCGCTAGAATCATTCCAGAAGATACTCATTCGAAAACCTTGGTAAATCTCGATTTTTGTCGAGCTAGTTTATCTTTGAGTGATGCCTATATAAACAACCTTAACCTTCGAGATAAAATAAGATTTATAACCTCAAGCAATCAAAATACCTAGCCACCCTTACTCTCTCATGTTTTGAAGCTCCGAGCACCAAAATTCCATTAAAACATCATCGAAATCACCATATAAACATATCTTTCAACTCCCATTGCTACAACAATCATCACACATCAACCAAACCACCTCTAAATTGTGAAGAACATCACCAACAATCAATAGTCAGAAGCCCAGGACAAACTCAATCCGGAACCGGCATATTCAAAGCTTTCAAAGAATCCCGACGTGAAGGATCATCCTAAATTCGAAGATAAAATAGGTTGAAATTTTACTTTTCTGATTGTCCATAACTTTATTAGTTTTCCGACAAAATTTGGGATCGAACCTACTTTTTACGACTCCCAAATTAACATTTGTTTTTGTTTCTATCTAACAACTTGTTCATTAAGTTTCATCATTAAATCGAAGTCAAAGTGAAAGCTTTTGATACTAACATGTTAAGGATCTTTTAGGCTATACACCCATAAAATTTGAGCCAAAAACACAACCAGAACCACCAGAACGCCGCTGTCCGAGGGTGGTCTGTGACTACAGACTGTATGTTCGGGGTCCCGAAGAGCCAGTCCGTGGCCATGGATGCCCCCGGACCGCGGCGAGAATTTAATTTATAAATATTTTAGGTTTTTTAACAATTCATGTCTGGGCCCACTAACACCCTGTCCGTGGCCCATGACCTTTTCAAAATTAGTTTTCTGGAAAATTTGACTTTTCTGTATTGTTAAATTAACTGGGGTCCGTGATCTCGGACATTAATTTCGTGACTACGGATAGAATTAAAATTTGATCTATTTCTGCCTTCAAAACCGTAGTTTAGGCTATTTCAGTTTTCATTTTTATTTTTTTATCAAAAATTGCTAAAAAAACAAAAAATATCAAAAACTTACGCGTTAATGTAAAATCAACTTTGTAATAAGCTGTAAATAACATAAGTAGGGGAAAAACGATTTAGAAGGTAATGAAAGTAATTTGAACCCCGAATAAGTCGAATACCAACCCCCGAACTCTACCTTTCCTAATTTACTCTAGGTAAAGATTAGGTGGTGACTCAAAATAGGTTCCAGTGAGCTAATTTAAGATTTAATAATTAATGTTATATATGACTTAGTTATTAAACTTAGTTTATAAGTGAACCTAGAACCCGATCAGATCCTAGTCATCCCGAATCAACATAGGATAGTGGTTCAAAAATCGAGGCTAACAGTGCTACTACAACACCGGACTCGAAATCCAAAGCATAGTACTCGAATTGAAGAATCAAAGCGTTTACAAAAATTTAAATATTCGAACAAAATACATAACTGATCAAAGGTCCGAAGGCTACAAAATGTAAGGAGCATCTAGCGCAAAGATACAAATACGAAAACTAAACATAAAGATAAAGTCCAAGGGAAAGAGGGAGTCTCCATGCGATCAATCTACTTTCCCACTCTTTCTTATTCTTTTTCTTGATCGTGGTATCTTTTCTGAAATACGTATCATTGATCAAAAACAATGTTTGCCACATCAAAAGATACAATTTCTGTTTCAAAACTAAGATTAGCAATAGAAACTTTCAAACATCAACACACATGCCATACTCATTTATTCCTCAAGCAAATTAAAAAAATAGATAGACTTCTTACCCTATTATAAATATTCAAATGAGAACCATCGTACAAGCCATAGTAATTTTAGATTTGCTCTATATGGTAGCAATTATCATTCTTCACATGACGATGAAAGATTTCATATTTTTAATCTCTCATTTGATCAACTATACATAGTATTCAATAGTTTTTAAAACAAATTGTATGTAGTATTTAAGAATAACTTCATTATAAGTACTGATTCACAATTTGTCTCTCCCATAAGTAGGAGTACGGTCTTTTTTTCTCCTCTCCGGCCTTTCCTTTTTGGAACTATATGAGGCAATGAGTACTTCCGAGGATTTTCTTGTGCAAGGATCTTCCGCCTCCTTATTTTCTTTCTCTACCACTCCCACTTCACACTTTCCACAACAAGCCAGCATTACCTTTGTCAAATTTTCCTTTTACCTGCACCAAGGTTGCGTGCATGAAACCTTTTAAATCATCATGGTTCTATGTTCTCCTCTCCATTTGGTCTTTTTTCATCTCTGATCCCTTCTTCACTGATTCCAACTTCTTGTCTTTTTCCATAACTTGCATACTCCTCTATTATGTTATCTCTGTACAACCATATCCCATCCACTTCCAGCAACGGTAACTACAAGTCTATTGGAAAAGGTCCTCTATGCTTCTCCTTGGAGCACTTTCTAGTGGGAAAACTTCAGCTCACGACAACTAGCATCCTGGAATCATCTAACTGCTCTCTCGACCCTATGGAGCGCCTTTGGAGACATTAAGCTTTGCAAAACTAGCCCATTATGTTTCGTGATTGAATTTGACCAAATCAAGGCTATGCATGTTGTCCTTATACGGGGACCTTGGCTCATTGATGGCTCCTTGTTCATGATTAAATGCCTTGAACCAGGGTTTTCTCTTCCTTATCACGAGTTTAGATGGATCACATACTGGGCGCATATCTATGACATTGCCATAACCTTCGCAACATGGCGTTCGCTAAGTATGTGGGAGTCAAGCTGGGCCATCTCACTAGGGTCATGGATGATCCCGCATTTTCATGTTTCACAGTCGTTCGTAAATCCTCCTCAAGCTTTCCCTTCCAATCCTAGGATGCTTGCCTCTATCCCTTTATGGTCATTACTTTGTTTTCACAATATCCTATGGCCATATGCCTATTATCTACTATAAATGTGTATCATTTATGCATCACTTAAATGAATGGCCATCGACCATGCGTTGAAGGATGGGGAAACAGCGCCATACGGGTTGTGGTTGTCCACTCAAGTATGTTTTATCGAGGACATGAACCTTGGGTGGCCTTGGATCCTATGGAACAAGGCGAATCTTCGTTGTCATATAGACATAGGGGTGGTAAAACGGGTTCAGGGGTCGTGTTAGGCTAAACCTAAACCTGACCCGTTTATTAAACGGGCTGACCTAATCAACCCAATTAATTAATCATGTCCAAATATGAAACCCAAACCCATCCCATTTATTAAACGAGTTGACCCGTCCAACCCAATTAATTAATAGTGTCCAAATTTGAAACTGCATTCTCCATATAATAAACTAAAACCTAACCTGTTTAGTTATATATAAGAAAATAATTTGACTAATTAATATTAGTTTTGTCACTCTATGATATTACTAACTTTACTTTAAATTAAAATACTTAATTTAAAATATTTGTATATCTTAGTGATATTAAAATTTGATAACAAATAATTTATCAATAATTTATAATATATATTTATTTAATATAAAATACTTAAATGGGTTAGCTGGTTACATAAGTTTAACCCCAAACCCGACGCTGTTATTAAACGAGTCGTGCTCTGGTTGAGTCGTTCATTTAATCATGTCAAATTATAAAATCTAAACCGCTAACTTTATGTCGAGTTCGGGTTGGTCAAACGGGTCGTGTTGAAATTGCCACCCTATCTCAATGTGACCTCTCTCTGGGTGGGTCTTCAAGCATGCCTACTTCCCACCAGGGAGGGGCTTTAACTGAGAGGTTTGAATCGCCTAAACTAACGTGTCTACCCAAAGCTAGCCTACTCGGGAAGATGCTATTCCATCACCCGATGGTATAGGCAACAGGGGAAGAAATGTGGGACATCCAGTGGCCAAGTTTAGATTGCAAGGGCAAGTAAGTGGTGACCTCATTGTGCATACCGCCTATCATGCAGAAGGAAAACAGAGCGAGAAGAGTTACCAGGATGGTTGGAGGTTTTGTGGTGCTCAAGAAGCCGCCATTTCGTTCAAGCTTGTAAGGGTTAGGTATTAGAGCAAGTTTTTTAGCTACTGTGTTTAGCATTAATGTTTTCTTAGTTTTTCACTACTTATTTATCTTAGTTGGTATGTTTAGTACGTTGGGTGTTGGGTGCTTTGTTATTCTTTTGGTTAGATAGTGGTCACTTAGTCCTTAAAGAAAGGTCTAGTTTCATTGGAAGATTATGGTAGTTGGGTATGGTAGTACATGGTGGTCGAAATGGTTTTGCTAGTATGTTGGGTTTCAATCTACTTGAGTAACGTCCCATAGGGATCGATGAAATAGCAATCAGTCATGGCCACCATGACTAGGCTAATGCCCGTCCTTATATCTCTTGGTACTTGATGAATCTATCTTGGTGCTTGATGAATCAACCTTTTGGTACCTGATGGATCTTATAACTCCATGATGGGTATTCCATATGAAATCAATGATAATATGATATATCTTTTTTTAAAAAAAAAAAGATTTTAACTTCATTTTATTTTAACTTCTTTATAGTTCTTCTTTTGTACAATATGCGATAGCAACCGATGCATGCAATATTCCAGTACAACTGAACTTGACACCAGCTTTTCTTCCGATATTAATATTATACCCAACATTTCATTTCTGTATGTCTCCCCACTTTGCATGAAAACTTAATTCGTCCATCGCATGTATCAATCTTTATCAACCATAGACACTTTTCGCTTATGCATGCAAATCCAGACGTACGTGTCCTTGTTCCTACAAAACCTTTTAGTTCCATCTACCACTATGTTCTTCTATTGAATGTGATGCAAATCTAGAGAATGAAAGCACTAGAGTGTGAATGTTACGTTCATTAAAAGATTCGTCCTGATGAGCTCAACTGTATTCTGCAAGAGCTTTAATGACATTGCCGGAGCATTGAGCTATAGTGTAATTTTTTTCTACCGCAATTACCGCGCTATAAATAGCTTCATCACACACGATCCAAGAAACACAATCATCCTTGGTAATTTGAATCCACAAACAGAAAAAATGACAAGCAGTCATAGTGCGATGTGTCTTCTTGTTCTCTTCCTATCTTTCACCATTCTTAGCTATACCTCTGGTGCCTCGGTGCCCAGTTTAGGCTGGAAGCAACCTAGGGTCGTTGACTCAACATCATCATCCACTCCTCACAACAATGACCGTGTAAAGCTAATGAGCACTGACGATGTTCTTCGTCCCACGGACGATTACGGAGGCTATACTCCATATCCAAGTTCTGGCGGCGCTAGCTATCCTCCAACGTATCCAAGTTCGGGCAGCGGCTCTAGCTACCCCCCGTATCCAAGTTCTGGCGGCGGTGGCTCTAGCTATCCTCAACCATATCCAAGCTCTGGTTATCCTCCACCATATCCAAGCTCTGGTTATCCACACTAAGTCCAAATTCTGGTTACCCATCAAGTGGTGGGGAAACTACCCATATCCTACAGGTGGTAGTGGCTACCCAACCTATCCTACTACCCAAGTGGCGGGGCGGCTATTACCCTTACCCGTACCAGTACCATATCCAGGGGGCTATTATCCCGGACGTGGCTATGGCACTACAGTGGCTTTGGAAGTGGGTTTGGCAATTCGAGCCCTAATGGTGCTACTGGTGGGGGATCAGGAGGCGCTACTAGCGGAAGCTTCGGCGGAAGTCAAGGAGCTGCTGCCGGGTTTGGGTTCGGGACAGGATCGTCTACTACTGGTGCTGGAACATCTAATGTTGGAAGTGGTGGCGGAACTGGTATTGGTATTAGTAATCCTGGGTTAGTGGGTCAGAAAAGGTCAGAGTTCACCCCCCATCCCTACGTAATTAGTGTTTCTACTGATCACCACGATGGGTGGTGGCGGTGGGCGGGTATGTTGTTGCTTGGTGTGGGACGCAGAGAATGACCGTAAATCCATGATACGTCGAGAATAAGGTGGCGGCTGGTGTTTGGGTTTAGTCGTCTGCATGCAGATGTTTGCTGCGTGCTCGTTGTGTGACCTCTTCTTTGTTTAAGTTATTTAGCTAAATGGTTAACATAACTAGTCCCTAAGTTTGCAAGTGTGTGACGGTGTCTGATAAACTAGAGTAATAAATTATTGCGCGATTCTCGTCGTTGCTACTGAATGGAATAACAAATTCTCATTAAGGTTGTGTTTCAAAAGAAATGAAAAATAAATATACATTGGACAATACAATCAACTAGATTACAATTTAACATATGGGATAAATCCTAATGTACATAATACATTGTATTCATATCCACCTGTAATATGCAATCCTATAAAGAATTGTACTCATTAATCCTAAAATATAACCAAACATAATGTAAATGTTCAATCAACACAAGATACGAAGTAGTACAGTCGAAATTTGATGCAGACAAGTATCAAGCAAACAAAGTCCAACAAAATTAAATGTCATATCTATCTAATATCCGCCTCCCCAACCATGCCCATCCCCTGGTCGATATCCTGTCTGATCACCCGGATCACTCGGACCACCTGAGCCATCATGCGGACCTCTAGGCCACTGACCTCATCCACCCGTACTAGAGCAAGCACCAGGATCACTGTACGGACGCTGCTGAAAGGGAAACATTTGGGAGGTCTGCGCTCGTATCGTCCTCTACGTCTCCTCGCTGAGTATCTCCTGGCGGATCGCTTCCCTCTCCTTAACATAAACCTGCTGCCTGTAATTTTCATCGAACTTCTGAAACAGCTTCCACTCAATGTCCGTCTTCATGGACTCGTATGTGTGCTCTGGTCATAGCCGATAGCACGTGAGCTAGTTCCGGTGCGTGAAATGAGTCAGGGAAGTACACTGGTGCTAGCTCACCCACACTGTAGACCCTCTGCTTTATGGATTTCCCTTCAACAGCTTTATAAAAAATTTCATTAGGGTCCACTGGTGTGGCTTGCACAGATGGATCATCTGGAGTGGCTGACTATGAGGGGCAGCATCTACAACGCTCATATTTATGCTTCATAATCATAACACAATAATATAATTAGTACTCATCACTAATGAATAAATTTGAATATTGTAGTACAATTTAAATAAGTTAAATTAAAACACTTACAGTAGTGTCCTCGACCTTGGAGCATATTGACACACTGTTTCCATGCTCATCCTTGCTCGAATGAGTGTGTATGAACAATGTGTAAGCATCTGTCTTTGTACCGTATTTCTTAGTCTACAAAAAACACTTGATTAAATTAGAAGCAAGGCTTTAAAAAATTTGACAGAACCTCCCACGTTTTTTTACATTTTTCCACACAAAAAAACCAAGATTGTTCAGTCAGAACCTGATAATGATTAATCGATCAAGGCTTAAAAAAATCTGACATCACCTCCCCTATTTTTTTGCATTTGCCCACAGATATACAATCCAATATTGCACATATCAGAATCTGAAACATCACAACTCACAATCATGCATTCAAAGTGCATTATCATATTCACATTCACATGTCTTGCATCTAGTTTATATACACTTAGCTTGCAAACACAAAGACTCACCAGAACCCTCTTATGCTCCATTATCGTGCGAGAACGATATGCATGAGTAGACAGACCACCACCAGGTGTGTGCTCAGTCCTTCGGTTGCGAGAGTTAGTCTCCCTGATGTTCTTATACTTCTTCATCGCCCATTGCTGTTCCCAAGCCTGCCAGATTCATCTCTGACTTTTCTCTTCGTTCTCCTAGCCTTCATCTTGTAGAGTGTGTCTGAATATCGTTTTCTGCCCAAGACGCAGAATAACTCATAGACGGCACTCTCAAGGTCAGGATCCCAACGGAAGCGCTTCCGCATAAATTAGGAAGTGTAAGCATAACTTATCAAAAAAAAAAGAAGAAGTTAAAGATCAAGAATGGTTTACCTTGAACTCATTCAAATAGAATCTATGGCCATCCTAACCCAAACCTCCCAACTATAACCCTCTAGAAACTACCTCGTCTCAAAGCAAGGAAGAAAAAACGAACAATCTTGTTTGTAGGTAGTAGCTCCCTATGAGTATATAATGCGTCACAAATTGGGAATTAGCATACATATATAAAACAAACTTTATTGAGAATTGTTTTGTACTTACAAAGTTGTACTTACCTGTCAGATATAGTGATGACCACGCGGGGATCAACACCACTACCGTGTGAAGTGTTGCCCCTTCTTCTTTCAACAAACACCACCCCATTTAAAAAAAAAACCCTACCACCTGCCATCACTATGAAAACCCATGACAAACATCACATTAAAGATTAATAGAATAATTTTTTTATATACTAATTAATAAACAAATAAAAACAATAATATATTGACATTGCATAGTAGCTTTATGTAAGTTTACTTGGTAAATTTCTGTATCTGTTATGTCAACTAAATCAAATCTTTCTTCATCACAATGTTGGGATAAAACTACACTAGAATATAGAATTATAACAAACTAATAGGCAAGTGTACCTATTCGTAGTAGTAAAACAAGTGTCGTATCCACAAGGAGATTGTTAAATTATCCTAGTTTAGGTAGTTAATAAAAACTGTAAAAACGGGGGTTTAGCCGGAGGCAAGCTTGATTTGTTGTTGGATTAGAAAATAAATAATAAAAAACAGTAAAAACAGTTGTGTATTAAGTGGATGGAAAAAATGTGCTAAGGAAGGTGTAATCGCCCAATATAACTCAGATAATAATATAATCCTAGTTTGCTCTTATTTGTCTGTTAAGAATTTTATCTTGTGGCCTTTCTAAATCATAGATAAGGACAACTCTTAATTAATTCAGTAGACTTTTTACAATCAGAAAAAGTCTAAAATCATTAATTAGCTTTAAGTGAGAATTCTTTTTATAACAACGATGGATTTTATCTGCTAATCAAGGAGATAATATCTAACGTTTGTCTCTCTTTGTGGTCTATTCTCTAATTTTACAAAATCATTGAAATTAGAGAAACCGTAAATGAGTAAAAATGATCAGTTCTTAAACATTTAATAATAGAGAGAGACAAAACAAATATTTATAAGCAAACTCGGTATTATAAATACGCTGAGTTATTTTGGGTTAAACACCCATCCTAAGCACAATTATGAGATTACTCAGACATTGACAGAAATAAAAACAGAGTAGAGACTGAAATATTCATTAATCAGGAACTGCCTGCGAATAACGGGTCTGCACTCGCCTGCCTCTTTTCTCTCTTTGTAAATTACTGCTTCTGTTTGAGTACGTACGTGAATGTGGTGAAATGGTGAAAATAAATAAAAGATGGAGAATTGTGGTGTTACGGGAGGAATTAAAATGGAAGAGAATGGAGTGTGGAGCTGTTTGTGATTTCTTCAGCCTCTGGTCGTACGTTCTGTAATTTAGCAGTAATGGTGTTGGGTTTATATAGAGAATTGAGGAGGCAGATCCGTACGTAAGAAATGATTTGCAGTTGATTGCTATCTTCATTGATTGCAGAGGGGACAGAGAGCTGGAGTGATTTATGGTAGGCGGTGCGGCGGAGTAGATGGATGGCAGAATCCATTTGCAGAACGCGGCGAAGAAGAAGACAGGCGCGTCTCCTGTTTGCCTGGAATCCGCCAATGAAAATGCTTGGTTTGGTCCGGGACTTGGCCAAGAGTTAGGTCCCGGACCATAATGCAGCAAATTCTCTCGGTTTAAACATTTCATGTGGTCCGGGTCTTGGGACTGGGTTAGGTCCCGGACCATGTCTCTTCTAACGCCCGAGAGTTCCATTTCACTTGTTGGTCCGGGACTTAGGTTGGTGATAAAGTCCCGGACCAATTACTTGTTTCAGCCGTTGGTTTCTCAACTGTTGTGGTCCGGGACTTAAGTCTTGGAACAAGTCCCGGATCATGTGTTGAAATCAGCCGATAGTTTCTTCATATGTTGTCCTAGCTTTGAAGGTTTTAAACAAGCTAGGACATGACTTCAAAACCCTCTAAAATCTTCGTTCTGACTCCGTTTTCTGAACCGTCTGCGGCTATACGTTCGTCTCTTCATGTTCTTTGCTTCTAGCTTGGCTTTTTCTCATGTTTAACCGATAAATCTGTAAGACAACCAATAAAACATAAACTAGAGAAAAGCTGAGATAAGTGGAGAAATGGGCAAGAAAAGTGCTAATAATATATATGAAATACACCTATAAAACATGCTCATTTGGACACTTATCACACCCCCACACTTACCTTTTGCTTGTCCTCAAGCAAAACCATGTACCCATATAAGTAGGGAATGCTCAATATTAATAAATACTATTATGAAGGGTAGGATAAAGAAGTCAATAGTACATGATCTTAAACTTTTAAGAGGAGTGTGATCCATCACCTACTGGTGGCATAGGTGTACTCAGGGCAAAAAAAAAATTAGAGTTTCGGGGTATGATCCGGAGTACTTCAATGCTTCTTTTATTTTGGGTGACTTTGAGAACTTTACCATGGCCAACTTCTCTCAAGAATGGGCATTGAGGAGAAAACAAAAGGAAAAATAGAATTATGCATTTGTTTCACTTTTGCATAAGAGATGAGAATATAATATGTAGGCTTTAAGCCTTTGTATTTAAGAACACTCAACTCTCTTTGTTGGTTACCAATGGTGTCTCGCAAGTCCCTTATTATTTTTTCCTTTTTTGACAGAGAAGCACCCCTTAGCAATCCCTAAGAAAGAAGACAGAAGGAACCCCTGAGTAATAAAAAACCATTCATTTCAGATCATTTGGTCACACCGCATAAAAATGCTCCTCAAAAGTAATCAAAATTTAAATTTTTTTGAATTTGTACCATTAATACCATTTATCCCACAATTCATAACAATATTTATTCTTAAAGAGAATAGCCCACACATAAAGGGTCCATGATATTGAATTTGAACAAACGCAGGATAAGCAGAGAGATTAAGCATTTTAGCATAAAATGTCACCGAAAAGGCACACTCCCCCACACTTAATTTGAACAATGCCCACATTGTTCACCAGAAAAACAAGGGAAAGTTTCAGAAGGCCTTTTCGGTTAGTAACACGAAGCTCACGTATAATCATTTAAGCACATAAACTCTCCTCTGCAGATTTTATTTAAATAAAAGCATAAGTAAAGAAACTGGTACTCCCCTGAGATTATTTTTGCTAGCGTTATAGGAGTTCCCCCACACTTGAGCTTCAGCCTCAAGAAGCGTAGCTTGGTTGTGGTGTAGACATGAAATTGCACCTGCATAAGACACTAGGAGCAACCAAACTACAAACGGGGTTAAGAGTTTAGCAAAAACAAATTTAAAGAGAACCTGAAAATTAAACAGAGAATAAAAGCAAATAAAGATAAGTTCGTCCGGGTTGCCTCCCGGAAAGCTGCCCTTCTTTAACGTCTTTGGCTAGACGCTTTGAAGCGTACTCAAATCTGAGGATCTTGTAGATTGATTGTACGAGCATCAACTGTCTCGAGATTACCACCCTGGTAATGTTTTAGTCTTGATCCATTGACCATGAAAGTATGTTTTTTCGAATCCACCAACTCAACGGATCCATATGGGGTGACCTTGGAGACAGTAAATGGTCCAGCCCAATAGGATTTGAGTTTACCAGGAAATAGCTTCAACCTGGAATTGTACAACAGAACCAAATCTCCCTCATGGAACTCCCGTTTAAGGATCATCTTGTCATGCCACTTCTTGGCTTTCTCTTTGTAGATTCGGTTATTTTCATAGGCATCCTCTCGAAATTCTTCTAATTCAGTGAGCTGGAATTTTCTTTTGTCACCTGCTCTCAGAAGATCAAAGTTGAGGGCTTTCACGGCCCAGAATGATTTGTGCACGAGCTCGACTGGTAAATGACAAGCTTTGCCGAAGAGTAATCGATATGGGGACATGCCGATGGGTGTCTTGTAAGCTGTCCTATATGCCCAGAGTGCATCATCTAGCTTCAGGGACCAATCTTTCCTTGAAGAATTAACTGTCTTTTGTAGGATCCACTTCAATTCTCGGTTAGAGACTTCAGCCTGGCCATTTGTTTGAGGGTGATAAGGCAAGGCTACCTTATGTCTCACTCCATATTTGGTCATCAAGGCTGTGAACTGCTTATTGCAGAAGTGGGATCCTTGGTCACTGATTATAGCACGTGGGACTCCGAATCGTGTAAATATGTTCCTCTTCAAGAACTTGAGTACTACCTTTGCATCATTTGTGGGAGAGGCGATAGCTTCCACCCATTTAGTGACATAGTCGACTGCCACTAAGATGAAAAGGTTTGAACAAGACGAAGGAAAGGGACCCATGAAGTCAATGCCCCACACGTCGAAAGGTTCTACTTCGAGTATGATGTTGAGAGGCATTTCGTGTTTTCTGGAGGTGTTCCCAAGTCTTTGGCACTCATCGCAGGAGGCTACAAAGGAATGACAGTCTTTATGTAAGGTTTTCCAGAAAAATCCTGATTGAAGTACCTTAGCCGCTGTTCGAGCTGGTCCATGATGTCCTCCTGCTTCAAGTGTAACACCCCTACCGCTAATACCGTCATTACTGTACAAATACTTACCTCGCAGCGGATACTCCTTACACAACGGCGGGTGTACAATGCCGTTAGTCACCCACGTGACTAACCAGGCGAGTTACAATACTACATACTATCGGTCTGATGAATAAGAACATACCGAGTACTCTATACAGTACAATACTTCCCATTGCATACTCAACCATAATACAATTACAACTCCAATACAATACTATACCGAGTACCCTACGATCCTTAAATTACCGATACAGTTTAAGCTTCCAATTTCGCATTACAATACAAGTGCCAATCCCTACTATACAACTACCCATGCTCACGTAGCAGTCCCCGTCCTACTCTCTCGAGCGGTGGTCAGCTTCGGGTACCTGCACACTAAAAACGGTCCCCCGAAGGGGTCAGCTTACGCTGAATATGATTTTCGCATATACCGCGTGCTAACCGCGGTACATCGACTACTTTGGGTCGAATATACATGGAGTTCATTTTACATGCATACATACATACTATTACTACACAATACATTCATCAATACTTACATTCACATACAAGGTTCAATATCTACTAAGGAAGACAGTTCGATAGTTGACCGTTCGTATAAGTTGCTTACTCGTTACTACTTCGGGGTTGTTCGATATTCTTTACTCTACTCGTACCTGCTCCTTACTTGTTACTCATTACTTTACTCTTACATACTCCTCACTCCATGCTCATACCCTTACTCGTACACACTCCTTATTCCATACTCGTTTCTATACTTGTACATACTCACTGCTCAACACTCTTTACTTACTCATACGTACTCATTACTCAATACTTACTCATACGTACTCTATACTCAATACTCAGTACTTACTCATACATACTCAATACTCGGTACTCATTACATACACGTACTTACGCAATACTCAATACTCATTACTTGGTCTCTGGGCGGAGTCATACACCAGACTCGCCACCGGACCTACAATCCGAAGGCTATACACTTAGCTCCTCAAATACACAATTGTCCATTTCTACCGGACTACTCAATTTCCCAACACTCCTCTCATGGAGTATCTTACAATCTCTTGGATTAGCCTAGAAGTATCTCTCTTGATAACCTCCACTAGCTTAGGGAATTACTACCGTCTAGTATTCTCAGGTTTAAGGGTTTCCCCAACATATCGAATACTCTCATGTCCGGGTCATTACTTACATCAGTCGGGTCCTCTCATAACGGGTCGACTAATTGCTAAGGGGTTTGAAGGTCCCTCGTCATTCTTTACTACCCTCATGGTTCGTATCTTGCACCAAGAATGATTCTTTTAATAGGGGTTACTTATACACTTCCACTACTTACTGTTTGTGGTTTATTCACTTCGGTTCTCCTGACATTATCGGGAGGTTACTACTCCCGTACATTCTCTCACATTCTAGTGAGTTCCTTGATTTGTGTTACCGGTTATTGGTTTGTTGATATAGTGCGTTTCTACGGTTCTGTTAGTTCACAACGTGGCTCTTACTACGAGTCACTACACAACAAGACTCATCTAAGAGTCGGTCTACGCACTAAGTGAAGCCATGCAATCAATCAAGAATGGTTAGCTCACACAACATACAACAAGACATACAACGAAAGGCAAGAAACCATTTTCATGCTTTAGTCTTGATTAGCCGGCATACAGCACACAAATCAACGTAACTCGGTTAGCATACGGGGCATGAGAAAATCATACCTTTCACCGGGGTTAGCTTTACCGTGTGTTCCCTTGTTCCTTGGTTCACATTGTTCCACTGATAATGTTTCAAACATGTCATTAATACTATGCTCATATGGTACGTAAAGAATTACTACTCCCGTACTTACCCCATTGACCCGGTATACTTAGTTTACTCATGTCAAACTATGTCCTTACTCCCCATTAATTTCCTACACTTGTTTACACTTCTTAAGACCTTTACACATCATTACTTAAGTACTAATTATCTTATGCTATTATTATCATTCACTTTACATACTTACTAATTCATACTTATACAATTTCATTCTCATTCTTTACTTACTTCACATTCTTATTCCAGCTTGTTTGTACTCCTAATGACTCTTATTTATGATTACTTAAGTCTTAAGTAACTTATATAACCATATCCAAACAATACCTTACCTTACAGCCCATTAAAATTCCTCTCGGGTGAAATTGGGTGTTGGTCCGGGACCTTGTCTAGGTCCTAAGTCCCGGACCTACTCGTTTCAGAACTCTCGGCTCAATTTTTGTTGTGGTCCGGGTCCTTATACTTAAGGTAGTCCCGGACCAGGTGTAGTGGAGCACTCGAACTAATTCTGTCTAGTGGTCCGGGTCCTTACTCCTAGGTTAAGTCCCGGACCCTCAATGTATTACCACCCTCGGTTATTTTGCAAGGTTGGTCCGGGCCTTTATTCAAGACCTAGGTCCCGGACCAACTATGGTCTGCTACGAACGGAATTATTTCCATGCTCTGTTTCATTCTCTTCTTCCTCTAGTCAATTCCCAATGGTTCCTAATGTTAATATTACATGTTTAACTACTTATCCAAGCATCTAACTCACCTAAATTCATCACCAAAATCAATTCCCTCAACCTACTGCTATCTCACCATTTCCACTGTTTCATTTCTTTTCTTTCTGTTGCAGTTCTACCGAGCTGCTACTGCTTCTGTTTCATTTTCCTTCTTCTTATACAATTGCTACAAGCCTCTAAGTGACATTGTTCCTCTCTAAATTTTGCCATAGCTTCCCCTATAATCTTACATTATCCTCACACTAATTCATTCACAACCCAAATCGGTTTCAACCTGCATCATTTTATACATATGCATTCGACAGTTTACATATATATATATGTATCAGTTTCATGCTCAACGTCTCAGCAGCCCATCCACTTTGTTTTCTTTGACAAGTTCTAACTTAATAATACACTAATGCTACTAATACCATTATGCTCATTCCATTTCCATTGCTACAGTTGCAGTTACTTGACCAAATACATATACACACACTACCCAAAATACATACAGAGGCAATTTCATTACCTCACGTTTTGCTTCTGTTTTGTTTTTCTTCCTTTCCTTCTTCTTGCTCTCCTTTCCTTCTTTGTTTTTGTTTCTTTATTCTTGTTTTAGTTAACAGAACAACAAGGTTCAGGCCCTCATCGAAATGCCCAGCAGCTGAACATGGAACGGTCACGTGGGTTTGATTTTTGCATCAGGAGAGTAAAACAGTGGAAACAAAGGAGGGTTTGGTTCTGTCTTTACCTTAGAACATGAAGTAGAGGATGGGGCTTCAACCGGTGACCTCTAGACTCCAAAAATGACAACACCCATGAAAACGAAGTGGGTTGTTTTTGGATTTTGAAAAGTGAAAGATGATCTCCACAACGAGGGGATTCCAACGGTATAGTTTTTGTAAGATTTGGAGGTGATTTGGTCTTTCAAAAATGGGAGAGAAGTGAGCTGTTGTGAGCTCTCTTAGAAATCGCCATGGAAGTTTAAGAGAACTAGGAAGGAGTTCTGGGAGGGAATAGAATCGTACAGAAGAAGAAGGGTTAGGTGAGAGAGTGTGTACTTACTTTTTGTTCTCTTTCTTTTTGTTATTATATTACTAGCTTTGTGTGTATCATAGCTAATAGGGAACGTGAGAGAGGGAGGTGGGCAGAATTAAATCGGCCACACACTGCCCCATACAGATTGTTGAGTCTTTATTTGCAACAGTGGACACACAAGCTTTACTTATTTACACTCTCGCCCCACGACTTCCCGTTTTTGACAGTTTTATTAATCGGTACCCGTTTTTCGAAATTTTCTCGTCTAAATAATTTTATTGGCTCTAGACATTCATTAATATTTATTAATGGCTATTCAATTATTTATACTTATTACGGGTCTATTTAACCCGTTTAAAGTCGCGTTTTCTCGGTTACCTCGAAAAACGCGCTTTAATGTTCGTTAGTGTTTTTAATCCATTTTAAGGATCCGTTTTCTTAGGGAATCATTCCCGTACATCCATTAGGCATGAATAAGCCTTAAGAATCCTTATAATACTCTAACTGAGGTCTCGTACCTCCTTTGGTTATATAACGCTTACTGTAACGTTTTTCGTTTTTAAAGCGTTTACTCATTTCTTTTGGATTTATTTCCCTTACTAAAAATTACTTGGGCGCCATTAGGCCCTTAAATACCATATTAGAATAATTTAATCACCATATTTAAGTTCGGGGTATTTCAATCTACCCCCCTTAAAGAACTTTGCCCTTAAAGTTGGTGAATCTAATACTGTTACTTGTATAAATACTCTATGCTAAGGTTATAACCTCTACATATTACTTGTCAAACTCCAAATGTCTGACATGATGCATACTACGCATCCAAACAGCATGTCACTGCATGCATAGCAATCAAAAATATCCGTTTTACTCCTCTCCAAGGGGGTCCATCCGCAGACAATTAGGTACAATCCTCCCCCAATGGAGAGTGTGATCCCTCAGGTACCGTCACGTTTGAACACTTACGCTTTCTGGTTCACGACCGTCATGACTTGAGCACTTACGCTTTCTGGCTCTACGGTCCTTTGGTTCTGATCAAATTCATTTGCACATATAGAGATCCTCAGGCACTTACTAGACTTTACTTACTCATACGTAACTTACTCATACTTACTCGGGGCTAACGCCGCCCCAGTGCCTTTGGAAAAATACAAAACACACACTGTCACGCATGAACGGTGTAGTGGTTTCAAACTAACTCTACACTTCCACAGAACTCAAAAACTAGCTTCACCTCCTAGGGTTTCGACCGGAACCCGTGCCTAGGCATGGAAGATCCACTAGCGCCCGTGGAAGCGTTTTCAAAACCGATCCTCATTCACGAGTTTGAAAAAAACGATTGTACCAAATTAGATTTTTGGAAATTCTTTTGAAAATGACCATACATCTCCCAAATACCATTTATGATGATTATACCTATTACTAGTGTCATTGTTGTGACCACTTAAGGGAGCTTCCAGAGTCCTTCAACCACGTGTGATCATGGTTTGAATTATCCTTCCACCACCAATTTGTGTTCGGCTTCCCTTGATCGCTAGCAAATCAAGTTCCACTTCCCACCTCAATACAAACAGACAGCTCGTCAAACCTTATTTCGTTTTCTATCTTTAATCTTGCTACTCATAATCATACACATACATTTTCCAATTTATATGATTCACTGTTGACTTTCCTAATCATCTCATCATTATTACTATGTCATCTCAATACGATACTTAAGAAATTCATGGGCATAATATCCCATTAATTTACCTATACTCATAACGTACATCGGTTTATACCGATTTATACTCATTACTACATCGGTTCCATACCGATTTATACTCCTCACGTCTCCCATACATACTCATTCCTCATACTATTACCAATGGGGTTCTCATTCCCCTGGAGTTTCTCTACTCCTTTCTTATTCTTATTTCTCCAATAACTACAATTACACGATGAGTGAATACGAATGTTTATGTAACATAAGTATCAACCATCAAAACGAATTCTCTTGCGCTATGCGCATTGTAGTTTACGCACTTATCACGTAAAACATACATTTCGCGGTTTTCGCTCTACCCCCCTTAAAAGGGATTACGCCCACGTAATCTACCATGTGTCAACACTGGACATTGGTCGAAGGCATTCAGCCGTCATGGAGTGGTTCAGCTTCCATGCGGTCTATTACACAATGTTCCTTGATCAAAGGGTCTTAACCGTGTTACTGGTAGTCCCCGCATCAAGAATGTTCATTGGAGTTATTCAACTCTTAACCGTGTTCGGTTCTAGCCTAAATGGCTTTAAGGCATTGGCGATTAACCATTTATTCACTAGCTGTATTTCCCTTAGGATTATGGGCCCACTAGCTTCTGCTGCGCGACCCTGATAACTTGGGTTATTCGCCCTTCTCGTTACCTTTAATGTGTTACACATCACCTTTTTATCCCTCTTATTGGGAATAAGGTTTATTCCATCACGCGTGGTATTCTTTTACCGTGCACAACTCAATGAGTTTTAGGTTCATAACCAGCTCTCTGGAATTATATACATACTGTTGTGTTTAGTGATCACTCACTTGGTCCTCCGACTTATTGTCGGTTGAGGTTAAGCTACTACTTAGTTGTAGTGCTTCCCTTGTTATCAGTGGATTCTGAATTATGCCAGTTTTTCTGGTTCATTGCAAGTGCTCTTTACCTTTATGACCTCGCATTCTCAATGCGTCAGTCCTTGTGACTTTCTTAAGTCTCCTTTCACTTTTATTCCAATGGAATTCACGTCTTGTGATTGTTGGTGTGTTTCACACTCTTCGTGCTTCTTTGGCCTTAGGCCGCACGGTTTGTTCCTAAGCTTTTGCTTAGCTAGCTTATGCTATGTTCACTGGTGAAAGGAAGAATTTACTACTACTTACATTTTCCATATTCCTAGCTATCCCACTAGATCATTAACTACACAAGTGCAATACCAAAACACTCAGTCCTACAGAGTGCAGAGGCGTGAACCCTTGGCAGTAACTCTCTTATGAGATCGCAATAGGACTGATCGTTACTCCTTCAGGTGGTGCTTCATCATTTGGTGCAGACTTCTGGCTTGTTGGCCGGTCTGTCTACCATCTTGTATTAACAACTCCATAGTATTGGGTGATTATTCACATACATTGGTCGCCTGTTGCGCACCATGTTCTTACTGATTCTGCAGTATTGGTTTACATGGCATCCGCTGTGCTAGCTTCAGTTCATGCATTTCCACTATTTATATCATTATTTGGCGTTTATACGTCTGAGCTCCTTGAGCGTCATTTACTTATACTTATGTTCCCACATATCGAGTTCTTATTGAACCGGTTACTCCTTAGTTGTCAACAACTCCTGTTGAAGTTTATTTTACGTTCTTGGCAATAATTGTATGTTCAAGCTTAACTACATTAGTAGTTCTGAAAGGGATATATTTCCCGGCAGTTACTGATGGTATCCCCTTCTTGGGATCCAAGTGTTCACCGCTCTCGCGGTCTCACATTTATGAGGGGTATCCTTGCTCGTGGGTCATTAATCTTTTATTGGTGTAGTCCTTGACCGCTTTCCATAGGGTTCACAATGGGTTTTGCAACTGTCGAATTGTGTATTGTAACAGTTTCATGGCATACTAGCCATATCGCCTAGAGCTCTGCTCATTATAAGCCGTTCCAAAGTGGTTACTTCTCCGTATACCATATGATGGCTTGGAGGTGATACTGGGCTCCATGATAAGATCGTCGCATCACGCTTCCGTTTGTTGGAGACCCTTTTGTATCTTGGTATTGGTCGATACCATTTATTAATTTGGGGTATCCCCTGTCAAGTGGGATCCCTTCGGTGTTCTAACCGGATGTTCGTTCCGATTGTGGTGTTTACAACATTCGTTCAACTGTGTTGACTTGATACCCTTTATGGATTGCTCCTGGGTAGTATGATTATGTAGCATCTGGTTGATTATGAGTATGTTCAGTTTGTTATCCTACCTTGCGGTTCTGGATCTGTGTTATCCGTTGAGGTTTATAGTCTCCCGTTTAGGGTAGACCATTGGTGTTTTTCCTTATGTTATAACGGTTTGATATTCTCTTCGGTGATGGATGGTATTTCCGGTACCTTATAACATCACCCTGTGTGTTTGTGGTAGTTGTTCTGGGAATTCTATCCCGTTCATTGAACACTAAAGTGTTAATGTTAGGCATTTGCCTTACAGTGTTTAGACTGGGTATTCCTTCCAGTTATCATACTTTACTTCAATATCTTCAGGACATGTCCAATGTCTTTATTCAGTTGTTGTGCTTCTCGCACTTTTAACTCTTAATTATCCTCCTAGGGTGAGTTCTTGACTCCTTTAGCTTGTAAGCTTACCTGAGTTTCCTTTGCTCGTTTGAGGTATCTAACTGTTATGTTTTGAATTTACTTATGGTCCGTAGAACGGAGTTGACTACTTCCCGTGTTTCGTACACTACATGTATACATACGTGGGGTACCTTCTTGGCACGTTACCACTTACCTAACTATCTGTCAGGCCCGCAAGCTCCTTCGGAGTGCGGTTGTCCCACATCCCGTATTTGGGTACACTAGTAGTGTTCGTCACACGCCTAGGTGAAGTATTCTATTGTCAACTCCTCTTGTATCATCTATGATACTCACCGTAAATTCCGTTGTTTGGTTTTAAAATCCAAGGTTTAAAAGAAGGTTTGTGGTTTTGAAAGAAAAATTTGGGTTTTGAAATAACAGTTCGGTGTGAAATTCTTCATGGCGTTGCCATGATTCAGGTTGACCAAGTTCAGCTTCTTGCTGACCGGTATACTCTTAATACAATGGTCGGGCCGTTAGGCCTTCCAAGGTTTCATTATTTAGATACTTAGGATTGGTGATCCTATATTTGCTCCATTCGTCATAGCGGTACTTTAGTAAGTATTTGCGGGTTGTTAAAAGTATTCCAACCGTCCTGTAGTTGCTGCACTTGCCCTGGGCAAGTGCGCGGGTAGGTTGTTTTTCGGTTAACGTATACCGGTTACGGTATCGTTTCCATCCATATTTGGTGGTTTTATTAGATCTTCCTTTGATCTTTGATCTTGGTGATCGATCTCCTGAGTCGCTTCTCAGTATACTTGACATGATTGTCGTCCATCCGGGTGTCTCACACCTTCAGTGTGGTTAACGAGACTTGACTTATCCTTAGGAACCATGTTGCGGTCCTATAGGTGTATGTGTTATGATTTCTTTCATAGTTATCTGAACTATGTTGTTCTGTTATTACTGCCTCTTGGCATGTAGGTTTGGTATTAATCCAACCTCGACTAATTCCTTAGTCGGTTTGTATACCGTTGTTGGTATCATCAAAGATTACAGTCCGTAGACTCTCTTGTCTCGACTTGCTACTCCACTTTCCTTGCTTCATTGTACGACTGTGCTTCTCTCCTTGCTGGCTACGCATGGTTCTCGCGACTGCGAAGCATGTCGCCCCATGGTGCCATAAATTCCAGTATCCTTGTGTTTAGGATCTTCATTCCTCCGCCATTAAGTGCGGTTCTTGTCGTTCAACGGGAACCGTCTTCGGGACTTCCAGTTCTTGGACTCTACCGTATGACAGGTTCTTTCTAATAAGGTTTACTTGTAACTGCCAGATCGGGTTTTACCCGAGTGTGAGAGGTCTTTCCATCTCTCTGGCGTTATTGTTCCAACTTTATACTGGGGGTTGCGGAGGGCGGGTATGGTTACTGTAGGTATCCAGATCACACTGGAAATTCCTATCTAGCGTCCTCACACACTAGCACTCAACCCATAGCCCTAAGTCTCTACTTCCTAACTCGGTATTTACCTAAACTCGGTATTTCATCCATCAGAGCGATACTTCGCTCTGATACCACTTTTTGTAACACCCCTACCGCTAATACCGTCATTACTGTACAATACTTACCTTCGCAGCGGATATCCATACACAACGGCGGGTGTACAATGCTAGTCACCCACGTGACTAACAAGGCGAGTTACAATACTACATACTATCGGTCTGATGAATGAACATACCGAGTACTCTACACAATACAATACTTACATACTCAACCATAATACAATTACAACTCCAATACAATACTATACCGAGTATACTACATCCTTAAATTACCGATACAGTTTAAGCTTCCAATTCGCATTACATACAAGTACCAATCCCTACTATACAACTACCCATGCTTACGTAGCAGTCCCCGTCCTACTCTCTCGAACGGTGATCAGCTTCGGGTACCTGCACACTAAAAACGGTCCCCCGAGGGGTCAGCTTACGCTGCGCATGATTTCGCATATACCGCGTGCTAACCGCGGTACATCGACTACTTTGGGTCGAATATACATGGAGTTCATTTACATGCATACATACATACTTACTACACAATACATTCATCAATACTTACATTCACATACAAGGTTCAATATCTACTAAGGAAGACAGTTCGATAGTTGACTGTTCGTATTAGTTCTTACTCGTTACTACTTCGGGGTTGTTCGATATTCATTACTCTACTCGTACCTGCTCCTTACTTGGTACTCCTTACTTTACTCTTACGTACTCTTCACTCCATGCTCATACCCTTACTCGTACACACCTTATTCCATACTCGTTACTATACTTGTACATACTCACTGCTCAATACTCTGTACTTACTCATACGTACTCATTACTCAATACTTACTCATACGTACTCTATACTCAATACTCAGTACTTACTCATACATACTCAATACTCGGTACTCATTACATACTCGTACTTACGCAATACTCAATACTCATTACTTGGTCTCTGGGCGGAGTCATACACCAGACTCGCCACCGGACCTACAATCCGAAGGCTATACACTTAGCTCCTCAAATACACAATTGTCCATTTCTACCGGACTACTCAATTCCCAACACTCCTCTCATGGAGTATCTTACAATCTCTTGGATTAGCCTAGAAGTATCTCTCTTGATAACCTCCACTAGCTTAGGGAATTACTACCGTCTAGTATTCTCAGGTTTAAGGGTTTCCCCAACATATCGAATACTCTCATGTTCGGGTCATTACTTACATCAGTCGGGTCCTCATAACGGGTCGACTAATTGCTAAGGGGTTTGAAGATCCCTCGTCATTCTTTACTACTCTCATGGTTCGTATCTTGCACCAAGAATGATTCCTTTAATAGGGGTTACTTATACACTTCCACTACTTACTATTTGTGGTTTATTCACTTCGGTTCTCCTAACATTATCGGGAGGTTACTACTCCCGTACATTCTCTCACATTCTAGTGAGTTCCTTGATTTGTGTTACCGGTTAATGGTTTGTTGATATAGTGCGTTTCTACGGTTCTGTTAGTTCACAACGTGACTCTTACTACGAGTCACTACACAACAAGACTCATCAAGAGTCGGTCTACGCACTAAGTGAAGCCATCAATCAATCAAGAAGGTTAGCTCACACAACATACAACAAGACATACAACGAAAGGCAATAAACCATTTTCATGCTTTAGTCTTGATTAGCCGGCATACAGCACACAAATCAACGTAACTCGGTTAGCATACGGGGCATGAGAAAATCATACCTTTCACCGGGGTTAGCTTTACCGTGTGTTCCCTTGTTCCTTGGTTCACATTGTTCCACTGATAATGTTTCAAACATGTCATTAATACTATGCTCATGGTACGTAAAGAATTACTACTCCCGTACTTACCCCATTACCGGTATACTTAGTTTACTCATGTCAAACTATGTCCTTACTCCCCATTAATTCCTACACTTGTTTACACTTCTTAAGACCTTTACACATCATTATTAAGTACTAATTATCTTATGCTATTATCATTCACTTTACATACTTACTAATTTACTTATACAATTTCATTCTCATTCTTTACTTACTTCACATTCTTATTCCAGCTTGTTTGTATCCTAATGACTCTTATTTATGATTACTTAAGTCTTAAGTAACTTATATAACCATATCCAAACAATACCTTACCTTACAGCCCATTAAAATTCCTCTCGGGTGAAATTGGGTGTTGGTTCGGGACCTTGTCTAGGTCCTAAGTCCCGGACCTACTCGTTTCAGAACTCTCGGCTCAATTTTTGTTGTGGTCCGGGTCCTTATACTTAAGGTAGTCCCGGACCAGGTGTAGTGGAGCACTCGAACTAATTCTGTCTAGTGGTCGGGTCCTTATCCTAGGTTAAGTCCCGGACCCTCAATGTATTACCACTCGGTTATTTTGCAAGGTTGGTCCGGGCCTTATTCAAGACCTAGGTCCCGGACAACTATGGTCTGCTACGAACGGAATTATTTCCATGTCTTTTCATTCTCTTCTTCCTCTAGTCAATTCCCAATGGTTCCTAATGTTAATATTACATGTTTAACTACTTATCCAAGCATCTAACTCACCTAAATTCATCACAAAATCAATTCCCTCAACCTACTGCTATCTCACCATTTCCACTGTTCATTTCTTTTCTTCTGTTGCAGTTCACCGAGCTGCTGCTACTGCTTTGTTTCATTTTCCTTCTTCTTATACAATTGCTACAAGCCTCTAAGTGACATTGTTCCTCTCTAAATTTTGCCATAGCTTCCCCTAAATCTTACATTATCCTCACACTAATTCATTCACAACCCAAATCGGTTTCAACCTGCATCATTTTATACATATGCATTCGACAGTTTACATATATATATGTATCAGTTTCAAGCTCAACGTCTCAGCAGCCCATCCACTTTGTTTTCTTTGACAAGTTCTAACTTAATAATACACTAATGCTACTAATACCATTATGCTCATTCCATTTCCATTGCTACAGTTGCAGTTACTTGACCAAATACATATACACACACTACCCAAAATACATACAGAGGCAGTTTCATTACCTCACGTACTGCTCTTTAATACCTTACCTGCTGAACTTCGGTTCATTTTTTTTGGGTAAACTGCAATTAAGAACAGCACTGTCGTGTTGGTTTAATGTACATTAAGTGGTCTGCTCCAGTGTGATGTGTACTCTGTTTCCCCTCCCTCCTTAAAATGTCCTCATTACTGAAAGGAACATATATAATCTGCGTTGCACATCATTCTCTTCTTTTTTCACCTTTATAGAGATTAAAATCTGTGGAGTTGCTGGTGCATATGTGGAACATCGATGCTCTTCTTCCAGGAACTGGTAATATACTTGAAATTATCTTCTTCTCTCTTTCAACAAGGAACATACTCTTTATTCTCTTCTTCATACTATTGCTAGCGGCAAGGAACATATATAATCTGCGTTGCACTTCATTCTCTTCTTTTTTCACCTTTCTAGAAATTAAAATCTGCGGGCTGCTGCTGCATCTGTGGCACATTGTTGCTCTTCTTCCGGAACTGGTAATATACTTAAAATTATCTTCTTCTCTCTTGCAACAAGGCACATACATACTACGCAATGCTCTTCATTCGCTTCTTCTGGGTGTACATCTGAACAATAATGTTCATTTCAGTTTTCAACTATTGTTTTCTTTTCTAATTTAAAATGTTATTGCTACTGTGCCATTTAGTTGTTTCTACATTTAATCTTACTCTTGATTAATGCTCACCTTACAAATGATATAGAGCCTATTCCACCTCAAAATTGGGAAGTGCTTCTTATACCGGTAAGTGTCACTTAATTTTTCAACCATATGCACTACATGTTATTTTTGTTAGTACTTATCTATAATTATATGAAATGTGTCCTTTTAATTTAATAGGTTCCTACACAGTCAGATTACAACACATGTGGCTATTACATGTTGAAGTTTATGTATGATTTTTGTTCTAACGTTGTGAAGTTTGCAAATGCTTAAGCGATATGTATTGTATCTTTCAAGTTGTTAGCATTTACTAAAATGACTCATATTCTAACAATACTTTTTGTTTCTTTTCTGTAGGTGCATCAATATTTTGACAGCCAACCACGTACTTACACCAAGAAACAACTAGATTTTGTAAGAGAAGACTTGTTATTTTTACTTAAGCACTTGTAGGAATTGTATCCTCAGGTATGGTTTCTTTTTTGTAACCTGTTAGTAGTGCGTTCAATTGGTTTGCTTTTGTTCATTAAGTGACTAATTGGAAAGTTTAGATTATTTTTGGTATTTATAAGCCAGCCAATGCATCATTTTCTCATGTTTTCTTCAATAAAGAGGTTGTCTTACTATAAAGAAGATAATGAAACTTCATTCTTGTGCTCAGCAGCTTGCTTACGACTTTCCAAATTTAGACTAAGAAAAAAATTGAGCCTAAGAGTTTCATGATACAGTTAAAGCTATCCCATTTTCTCTATTGTGTATTATGTTAGTTATTCTCTTCTTCTTTTTGCACCCCTGTAGAGATAAATCTATGGAACTGCTGCTGCATCCCGCTGTAGAGATAAATCTATGGAGCTGCGCTGGTCTTCTTTCTTTTCTTCCAGAACTGGTAATATACTTGAACTTATCTTCTTTCTATTCTTTGTGTTGGTGATTAGTGTGTTGTATTAGTGTGCTAGGTTTTAATTTAATTAATCTACCATGTTAACTCAAATGAAAATCTAACTATACTTCAGAAGGTAATACATGCTCATCTTTTAAATCTGGATTTTGCCTGGCTTTCATGCCCTGACTATGCGCTGTTTCTAAGGAATAATGTACATCTTTTCTTGAATGTATCCTCTATAATAGCACTTGTTTCAAAACTTTTTTGAGCTATGGATTATGGTTATGTTGCTTCAGCCGTTTGCCTTTATTCATAAGTCTATATATAGAGCATGTTCGAATCTGATTTCTTGGCTTCCTAACCATATTTATGTTCTATTTATGAGATGAAAACGTGATATATTGCAAACTTTATTTGCTTATATTTTTTCTGCTTTAATCATTCTTGATGCAGCAGCTTTTAGCCTCTGAATAATGCTTATCATTTATCGGTTTTGCTGCTGGTTAAGTGCCTCATTTTGAGCATTGTACTTCTGCATTCTCAAGCCATGCTACAGCAGTTTTAAACTCCCATTTTCCACAACACTTGGCTGATAACAAGTGCATAATCTGGTTGATTAATCAACCTGATGTGAGTTGTTGTTTATGGACAGTTTTGGCCTGAATTTTATAATACATTGGTCATTAAATGTGTTTCGTATGAACTGTTCTAAGAGAGGAATATTATATGTTTTTGCAATTTGAAATAACTCCTAAACTTGCATTTTTTTCATCTATGCTTCTGAAATTGCTGGTTGCTATTTGTTTCATTAAACATAGATAGGATAGTTCAACTGGACAATGTTGATAAAAGCTTTCAATTGCTTTTGTAACATGTCGTATATTGCTGTTACAGATTTGGAACTGCTGCTGCTTTGTAAAATTCAATTGCTTTTTGAAATGTTAAGGCCTTGTTGACATTGTGTGGAAAGGCTTTGCTTGTAATATGATGAGATATGTTATTTCTTTGAACAGGTTGTGAATCTTGTATCTTTCAAGTTGTTAGCATTTAATAAAGTCTCTCATATTCTAACAATAACTTTTGTTTCTTTTCTGTAGGTGCATCAATATTTTGACTACCAACCACATACCTATACCAAGAAACAACTAGATTTTGTAAGAGAAGACTTTTTTACTTAAGCACTTGTAGGAATGGTATAATCATTGGAATAGTAGATAAGTGAAGCTTTGTTGAGACTTTTGATATTGGAATGAGGTGTTGATATTGGAATGAGTTATATGTGGTAGACTTTTTGTAAATGTGCATTTTGTTTGAGAATTATAAGGTATATGACCTCTATAGATGGTCTAGTTGTTGTGATATGACATTGTGATGTCTTAAGTAAATGTTATACAGGTTATGATCCTGTCAAATGTGTGGAACAGATGCAAAAACGAATAATTTTTTTTTAAAAAAACTGTAATTTTATAACACGGCTAAGCATTAAGCGTGTTATAAAGCGTTGTAATGAAATGGTTTTATAACACGGCTAGCGGAGAGCCGTGTTATAAAACGCTTTGATTTTGGCGGGTACAAGGAACTTTATAACATGGCTCAGGTAGTAGCCGTGTTATAAAACGAAATTATATAACACGGCTTCCGATTAGCCGTGTTATAAAACGGAATTATATAACACGGCTTCCGATTAGCCGTGTTATAACACGCTTTGGTTTTGGCGGGTACAAGGAACTTTATAACACGGCTCACGTAGTAGCCGTGTTATAAAACGGAATTATATAACACGGCTACTGATTAGCCGTGTCATATACTCGACTTTATAACACGACTTTTAGCCGTGTTATAAAGACCATACTATATATGACGCTCGCATATAACACGGCGTATAGCCGTGTTATAAGACCCTTTTTTAGCCGTGGTATAAAACATTTTTTCCACTAGTGATATTTAAGTTCGGGGTATTTCATCAAGAGAGTGACAATGTCGTAGAATGTTTTGGACTTCATCTCGGGGTACACATCGTCTTACCATCCCGTCTGCACAGACCTTGAAAAGGAGAGGGTCCTCCCAGTAGTAATGTTTCACATCTGAAAAGAACTTCTTTTTCTGTTGGTAGGTGAGCCCATGTGGTATTACTCCTCGTGCCAGGTAGTTGGCCATGTCAGCGTACCATGGTTCACCGGTGTCACCAATCATAAAAACGCACTCATCTGGGAAGAATTCATTGATGGAAGTGCCATCACTTGGTGCCTCTATGCGAGATAGGTGGTCTGCTACTACATTCTGCACTCCTGGCTTGTCTCTGATTTCAATCTCAAATTCTTGTAGTAGGAGTATCCATCGGAGGAGGCGGGGTTTGGCATCTTCTTTGGCAAATAGATACCTTAGAGCGGAGTGATCGGTGTGAATTATTACTTTGCTTCCCAAGAGATATGATCAGAATTTATCCAAAGCAAAGACTACTGCTAGAAGTTCCTTCTCAGTAGTTGAATAATTCTTCTGAGCGTCGTTGAGGGTTCTACTTGCATAGTAGATGGTTCTCAAGATCTTCTCCTTCTTTTGGCATAAAGCGGCACCCACGGCATAGTCGCTGGCGTCGCACATAATTTCGAATGGAAGGCTCCAGTCTGGTGATATCACAATGGGGGCGGAGATGAGGCATTCTTTTAGTGTGTTGAAGGCTTGTAGGCATTTGTCGGTGAAGTCGAACTTGACGTCTTTAGCTAGGAGTTCACATAGAGGTTTCGAAATTTTGGAGAAATCCTTGATAAACCTTCTATAGAACCCAGCATGGCCAAGGAAACTTCTGATATCTTTTACCGTCGATGGTGGTGGTAATTTTTCAATAACTTCGACCTTGGCTTTGTCACTTCAATGCCTTTGAAGATATTTTATGCCCAAGAACTATTCCTTCTTTAACCATGAAATGGCATTTTTCCCAGTTAAGCACAAGGTTAGTTTCTTCACATCGGGAGGATGCATCCAGATTATTCAGACAGGATTCGAAAGTGGGACCAAAGACAGAGAAGTCGTCCATGAAGACTTCGATGCTTTTCAAGATAGTCGCTGAAGATTGCCATCATGCATCTTTGGAATGTGGCTGGGGCATTGCATAGACCAAAAGGCATCCGATTATATGCAAATGTCCCGTACGGGCATGTGAATGTGGTTTTGTCTTGGTCTTCAGAGGCAATGGGTATTTGGAAGTATCCTGAATAGCCATCCAGGAAGCAGTAGTAATCTTGCCCGCCAATCTTTCAAGCATCTGATCGATGAAAGGTAAAGGGAAGTGGTCCTTCCGCGTTGCGCTGTCAGTTTCCTGTAATCGATGCAGACTCTCCATCCCGTCGTGGTTCTCTGAGGAATTAGATCACCTTTGTCGTTGGGGACCACAGTGAGACCTCCTTTTTTCGGGACCACTTGAACGGGGCTCACCCATTTGCTGTCGGAGATGGAGTAGATTATCCCGGCGTCGAGAAGTTTGAGCACTTCTTCTTTCTTTACTTCTTTCATGTTGGGATTCAGCCTTCTCTGTGGTTGGACTAAAGGCTTGTAGGTATCTTCCATGTATATGTGATGTGTGCAGAAATGGGGGTTGATACCTTTGATGTCCGAAATGGACCAGCCTATTGCCTTCTTGTGGCTCTGAGATCTTCACAAGCTGTTCTTCTGTGTTCTTGTGTAGAGAGAAAATAATAACAGGCAAAGTACAAAAATCAGAAAGATAAACATACTTCAGATGTGATGGCAATTGTTTCATTTCTACGAGAGGGGGTTGTTCAATGGATGGTGGTAACTTCTGAGTAGATAGCTCTAATGGTTCTGGTGGTGGTAGCGTGGTTTCGTATATGATTTTATCTTATCCAGAGCTGCTACCATTTCGATTGTGTCAGGGTACACTAGTCGGTTATCACAGATTTCAGACAAAGCATTTTCAAGAGCGTCATTACAAATAATAGCAGATGAATTATCCTGCACAATAGAGTCGACAATATCTATGGAAAAGTGTCTTCTAAAGAGCGGGTTTCTTTATAACCTTAGACATGTCGTATTCTAAGTTTCGTTATGCAGCCTTAAAATGATTTTTCCTTTTTCAACATCGATTAGTGCTCTAGCAGTTCTCATGAAAGGTCGTCCTAAGATTAAGGGCACCCTAGTGTCTTCTTCCATGTCAATTACAATAAAGTCAGCGGGGAACACAAAAGTTCCTACAGTAACAATCAAATCTTCTATTATTCCTTTTGGGAATACTAAAGATCTATCTGCTAATTGTAATTGAATAGAAGTAGGCATGCATTTACCAATCTTAAGTTTGTTGAAAGTTGAGAGTGGCATTAAATTGATACTAGCTCCTAGATCACATAACCCACTACCACAATCAACATTATCAATTGAACATGGAATAATTGGCAAACCTGGGTCTCCAAGTTTTGGAGGACTCTTGAGAAGTACTGCTGACACTTCCTGTGTAAGGTGTACAGTTTCCACTTCCTGCAACGATCTTTTGTTGGTGATGATATCCTTCATGAACTTTGCGTATATTGGCATTTGTTTTAAAGCATCGGCAAAAGGAATATTGATCGTCAGTTTCTTGAAGTGAGTAGAAACTTTCCAAACTGTTCATCTAAATTTTTCTTTCTATTCTGTTTGGAAAAGGAAGTGGGGGAAGAATTTTAGTGAGAGAGGAAGGAGTAGATTCAGGAGGCTCCTTCTCTTCGGAATAATTTTTAGGAGGTGGGGCTTCTTCAGCTCTTCCTGTTCTTCTTCTGGATTTTCTTGAGGTTCATGAGCTTGCTGCTCTTGATTTCATATCATCTCGGGGAAGAGTGAGTAGGGCCTACCACTTCTTAACGTCACTGCCTTGGCCTGTTCCCTTGGATTTGGATTTGGCTGACTAGGGAAGGCACCAGGCCTTTGTGCAAGCTGCTGGCTGATTTGCTCCAACTGTTGGTTGGTTTGTTGTATCTGGGCTTCAACCCTTCTGTTAGTGGCTTCTTGATCCACGAGTCTGGTATGAGTCGTAGTCATGAATCCTTTCATTAAGTTCCTGAATTCCTCATTTGGATCAGAAGAGGTTGACGATGGTTGTTGTTGTTGCTGGAAACCTGGAGGGGCACCTTGCTCGATAACCTATATTAGAATTTGGTTGGGGTCTGTTCCCCTGATAGGTATTGAATTGTTGTTCTGACCTCCTTGGTTTTGATCATTATTCTTCCATGAGAAATTCGGGTGATTTCTCCATGGATAGTTGTTGTTGAAGTTGTTGTTGTAGGAATTACCGGGACGGTTTCCTATGAAGTTTGCATCCTCGTACTGTCCTTTACCTTCGCACTGAGGGGTTTCATGAGGACCGGCGCATATGGCACATCCTTCTGTAGGTGGAACTGACGATGAACTTGTAGGTGGGGAAGCTATTGTTTTTACAATTTCGTTTTGTGATGTCGTTAGCTTTTCCACCATCTTTGTAAGGGACGAGATCTGAGCCGATAAATGATCTGTAGGCTCAACATGGAGTAGGCCTGCTGCTCGTGGCGTTCTTCCTTTGGATCTCGTCCACTGTCTCGTATTGCTCGTCATGTTTCGAGAAGGTCCATTCCTTCTTTAGGAGATTTCATCATGAAACTCCTCCTGCAGAGGAATTGACGAGTAGTCGGTTCCCATCATCCAGACCGTTGAAGAATGACAGGCAGAGGGATTGATCGTCAAGACCATGGTGGGAACACTTCATTAGCATATCTTTAAATCTGTCCCATGCGTCGTACAACGTTTCTCCCGGCTCCTGACAGAAAGTATTGATTTCACACCGATCAATTGCCTCGTTCTACTGGTTGGGTAGTATTTGGCAAGGAATTTTTGGGCCATTTGAGCCATGTGGTGATTGATCGGGAGGGAAGGCTTCGGTACCACCTGTTTGCTGAATCCGACAACGAATGAGGAAATAGTTGTAGACGGATTCTTTCTTTGACGTTGCCGGTCTGACCAAAGGAATTGCAGAAGTCTAGGAAGAGACTCAGATGATTTGGGGCTTCATCTGGGTTCGCTCCACTAAACTTGCCTAGATCCCGGACGGCGGTGATGTAGTGGGTTTTGAAAGCCCATCGTCCGGTTTCTAGCGGTGTTAGTTCAGGGAGAACTATGGCTGATGCTCTTCCTTCGGTATCCGGTTGGTGGTAATCAGATAGAGCACGGTGTTCTGGTAGATTTGCATGGTCCATTTCATTTATAACTTGGTTATGGTCGTCTGCCATGTCTTGGTTTCTCAGGTTTCTTCGTGCGTTTAATAAAGTTCGCTCGGGTTCGGGGCTCGGACTGATTGGTGGAGAGCCTCGGGTTCGAGTATTTGGCATGCACAGAAGGTAGCTTGTGGTTTGTCAGAAACTGCAAAATTAGTTAGTAAAATAGAATAAGAAAGGCAGAGATATTGGTTAGTCTAATAAACAACACTGATATATTTTTTTTTAACAAAAGTAAAATGACAGAAAATAAGTGACAAGGGAATTTACAAGTTAGTGGTTAATGTACAGAAATTATAAGTTAGTAGTTAGAGACAATGGAAAATGAAATGACAGAAAATTAAATGACAGAAATTTTAAGTTAGTAGTTAGTATACTGGAAATTTGAAGTTAATAAATACTGTACAGAAAATTAAGGACAATGGTAATTAAATGTTAAGGACAATGGAATATGAAATGTACAATAAATGACAAAAATATTAACAAGTTAGTAGTCAGATGTCCAAGTCAGATCAGAAGTTAGATGTCCAATGTCCAAGTCAAATGTCCGAGGTTATATGTCCGAAATTGGATTAACAGTTTTTTTATTTTTTTTTAATAGATTAACAGATTATTATAATATAGCTAGTGAACTACCGGAAACTAGGGAAATTGATGGAATCAATCTCCCCGGCAACGGCGCCAAAAACTTGTTGGGATAAAACTACACTATAATTAATATAGAATTATAACAAACTAATAGGCAAGTGTACCTATTCGTAGTAGTAAAACAAGTGTCGTATCCACAAGGAGATTGTTCAATTATCCTAGTTTAGGTAGTTAATAAAAACTGTAAAAACGGGGGTTTAGCCGGAGGCAAGCTTGATTTGTTGTTGGATTAGAAAAGAAATAATAAAAACAGTAAAAACAGTTGTGATTAAGTGGATGGAAAATGTGCTAAGGAAGGTGAAATCGCCCAAATATAACTCAGATAATAATTATAATCCTAGTTTGCTCTTATTTGTCTGTTAAGAATTTTATCTTGTGGCCTTTCTAAATCATAGATAAGGACAACTCTTAATTAATTCAGTAGACTTTTTACAATCAGAAAAAGTCTAAAATCATTAATTAGCTTTAAGTGAGAATTCTTTTTATAACAGCGATGGATTTTATCTGCTAATCAAGGAGATAATATCTAACGTTTGTCTCTCTTTGTGGTCTATTCTCTAATTTTACAAAATCATTGAAATTAGAGAAACCGTAAATGAGTAAAAATGATCAGTTCTTAAACATTTAATAATAGAGAGAGACAAAACAAATATTTATAAGCAAACTCGGTATTATAAATACGCTGAGTTATTTTGGGTTAAACACCCATCCTAAGCACAATTATGATTACTCAGACATTGACAGAAATAAAAACAGAGTAGAGACTGAAATATTCATTATTCAGGAACTGCCTGCGAATAACGGGTCTGCACTCGCCTGCCTCTTTTCTCTCTTTGTAAATTACTGCTTCTGTTTGAGTACGTACGTGAATGTGGTGAAATGGTGAAAATAAATAAAAGATGGAGAATTGTGGTGTTACGGGAGGAATTAAAATGGAAGAGAATGGAGTGTGGAGCTGTTTGTGATTTCTTCAGCCTCTGGTCGTACGTTGTATTTTGCAGTAATGGTGTTGGGTTTATATAGAGAATTGAGGAGGCAGATCCGTACGTAAGATGATGATTGCAGTTGATTGCTATCTTCATTGATTGCAGAGGGGACAGAGAGCTGGAGTGATTTATGGTAGGCGGTGCGGCGGAGTAGATGGATCAGAATCCATTTGCAGAACGCGAAGAAGAAGACAGGCGCGTCTCCTGTTTGCCTGGAATCCGCCAATGAAAATGCTTGGTTTGGTCCGGGACTTGGCCAAGAGTAGGTCCCGGACCATAATGCAGCAAATTCTCTCGGTTTAAACATTTCATGTGGTCCGGGTCTTGGGACTGGGTTAGGTCCCGGACCATGTCTCTTCTAACGCCCGAGAGTTCCATTTCACTTGTTGGTCCGGGACTTAGGTTGGTGATAAAGTCCCGGACCAATTACTTGTTTCAGCCGTTGGTTTCTCAACTGTTGTGGTCCGGGAATTAAGTCTTGGAACAAGTCCCGGATCATGTGTTGAAATCAGCCGATAGTTTCTTCATATGTTGTCCTAGCTTTGAAGGTTTTAAACAAGCTAGGACATGACTTCAAAACCCTCTAAAATCTTCGTTCTGACTCCGTTTTCTGAACCGTCTGCGGCTATGCGTTCGTCTCTTCATGTTCTTTGCTTCTAGCTTGGCTTTTTCTCATGTTTAACCGATAAATCTGTAAGACAACCAATAAAACATAAACTAGAGAAAAGCTAAGATAAGTGGAGAAATGAGCAAGAAAAGTGCTAATAATATATATGAAATACACCTATAAAACATGCTCATTTGGACACTTATCAATCAACCAAAGGTGATAAAACCACATGATCTACGGTTTCATCTTGCAGTGGCTGAACCTCCTCATCAACTGCTGATGAGTCGGGCATGTTCAAAGTACTTCTCGCTTGCACTTTAGAGACAACCCACTGTAGACACCAATAATTCTCACCCCATAAAAAGTCAAACTCAAAAAATAAATAAAATAAGAGGGTCTTCGTCTTTCTTTTCAAAACTTGTTCATGTGCATACCAAAAACAATTTTTCTTTTTTTATATAAAAAAAATCAATTATCAAAGCATCCATTTTCAAACCCGTCCCTTTTCGTTACCTACTTTTTTTAGCATTTTATTTTCAATTTATTTCACATTAGTCGGTTCCGTTTTATTCACTTATTTTAGTTTCCTATTTCGTTACTTTTTTACTTTATCTCATTTCATTTTATTGATACTTTTATTTGTACTTTTTTTATTAGTACTTGCTTAATTTTGTCTGTACCATTATTATATTTAGAATCATTTTCATCATTTTATGTACGTTCTCGCTAATTTGATTAAACTCTCTTTCATCTCATATGATTTTTTTTCTTATTACTGCCATTGTACATATATAATTCATTTTCATTAGGGAATTCAACTGTATTTTATTTCCATCATACTAGTATACTATTTCATTATTCCACGTATTTGTTTCATTTAAGACTACTCTGTTCAAATGAGGATATCTGTATTATTTCCTACATTCATTTATTGAGTTAAGTTGGTAGTTGAGTTGGCTAGTGTATGTATGAGGGATGGATACAACCTTGGTTCAAATCTTGATATGAACAAAGCTAGTTTTAAATTTTTCATTGCCTCATTCAAGTTTTGACCCGTAGACCCGTTACTAGACCCAGAAAACAAAACCCTAATTCCTTTCTACCATCAACAGCCACCTAACAACCCTTAATCTCATATCGGGTTTATAAAACAAACATTCCATCGGTATTTTTTTGGACAGTGGCCAGCTCTTTCTTCTTCTTCCATTCCTGACTTCGAACGAAGAACTCCTCTACACTCTCGAATTCAAAGAAATCAAACCCAGCAGTTGATCTCCTTGCTCTGTCGTCTCCTTCATCCTTCTTTCGCTCCTCGAAACCAAAAACCCTAACCCGTCATCTTCTCCCCGCTGAAATCGAAAAGAAAACACAGAATCAAAAACCATTGATTTGAAAACCATTGCTGAAACCTTTAATCTCCTCTTTATTTTCCTCAAAAAAACCTCATTGAATCTATTTTTCACTATGGTTTCGATTTTTGATGCCTGTCAACAGAAAATCCGACGCTTGCCTGAGAAACCCTATGCTTGCTTGGGAAATCGATTCCATTGGGAATACTGTTACAAACACTGGCTATCACTCGTCATCCTCGCCAGTCATCCTTCGCGCTCAGCCTTCCTCCGTCTTCGAAACCAAAAACCCTAACCTCCTGAACTGATTTCTCTAGTAGCCGACACGGTAGATTCAAGTGGTCTACAAGGTGAAAATGATTTCCTCGTGACTCCCTCTTCCCTTCTTTCACTTCGGGTTTGAATTTCCTCACGAACCTGGCACTCGTTTGTTAGCCTTCAAAGTTTCTGAACTGGTTTAATGCACTCGAGTTATGGTTTCAAGCTCCGAACTGTTTGTGCTTATTCTATTTCTGTCTGGCAACTGTTCTTATTTGTTGATTCGAGCGAGGTAGTCAAATTTGTTTTGTTAAGCAATGATATTTTGTGTCCATCTTACTTCGTTGAATCTGTATTTTGACCGAGGTACCATTTCTTCAACATCTGGACTGGAGGTTGCTTACAATCGGGTTTTGGCAGTTGTAGATCTTTGGCCGTGCTTATGGGCTTCAGCATTTAACATCAGATTTTCTTCCAAGCTAAAGCTCCTTGATCTTGCTTCTCTGTTTGATTTACTTTTTTTTAGTTCTTTTGCGGGAAACTCTCACCCTCCTCCCGGTATATGTCTCAACCCAAATGATTTTATGCTTCGGTTAATTTGCTGTGTTTGAGATGTATCTCTGGTGATATCAAAGTGCTGCGGTTCAGTCGCTGTCTAATGGCTTATCTTGTCCAATGTTTTGATTTTCCTTCCTTCGTTCATTAATCTGTCTAAGCTGGTCTGCTGTTATCTAAGCTAGTCAACAATTATTCAAGGATGCCGTGGGTTTTGATATCAATGTTTTGGTTGTTTCATAAGGGGATCTTAACACTCGTAATTGCTCTTTGCCTCCTCTGAATAATTATTGGCTTATATGTGTGGAAGGAGGGTTTAGTTTTAAACATGTTTGTCTCTGAAATCTGCAATGTGGCTGATAACTAGGTGCAATAGGGGAGTTTATCCCAATCATGTTTGTGGTGGATTCGGTTAGTCTTTCTGGTTTTGATATAGTAGCCGAAAAATGCTAAATTGGTTTACCTTTTGATTGACTTAGTAGTAGGAAAAACAAAAGAGATATCAATGATCTGGTGTTCAATCTGTTTCTGTTGCGCTTCTAGCATAAGTTTAGGCCAATTAATAAACTTAAGTGCATATTACTAACCTGATGACGAGTTGAGGGTTGGTGTCTTTTAGATTCAATTTTTATGTTTCTTAGTTTAAAATCCCTTAAACTGTTCACCCAAAGAAAATAATAGATAAAGGGATATTGAAACCTGAAGAAGTAAAATAAAGCGGTCTAGTAACTAAGCTTAGGTCTGATTAATGCTTGTAATTGCAATGTTAGGTTTTAAACCCTTTTTTTAGTTTAGAATTTTAATTAACAATAAACATACATGATTCTTTGAATGGATGTTGTAACCCGTTTTGACTTGTTCATCATGTGGGTTTGCTTCTTGTATTTATCTCTTCATCGTACATATATACATGCCTTACATCTAGTTTTATTCCTGATAAGTGGTGAAACTATGTGAATTTTGGTTCTTTTATTCACCTTTATTTTAGTGCATTCATGACCTATTTCATCACTTAATAGAGTATTTTTGTGATTAATGGTGAACTTATAGTGTTTGATCTCTTGATGGGTAAAAGATCATTTTGAGCATACTTTTGTGTTCCTTTTTAAGCTAGTGGAATGAATCATCAGATTCCCCATCTCTCAAGCTTTCCAACGCCGTAAGCGGGGAGCAATTCCGAGCCACAACAAAGATTCTAGGCCCCATGCAAGTTAGAGCAAATCTTTGGAGCAGGACCGACCCAGAGGATCGTCCCAATCTGGGTCGGTCGGATTATTCCCCCTGGAGCCCAAGCTACTGGAATCGACCGACCCATAGAGTCTAGATCGGTCATGGGTCTGTCGTACTTAAAGTTTCTTACATGCTGTCTTCTTAGGAGGCCGACCGACCCACGAAAATTTGCCCAGATTTACGTTTTTAAAAGTTGGATTTTGGGGATTCTAATTTCATTCTTCAACACACACAAATTCAGCTAGAAAGAGGACAGAAAATGGTGAAAATAAGGGAGAAAAGAAGAGGAGAAAAGAAGAGAAGAAAGGAGGAAGAAGAAAGTGAAGATTTCTACCTCCATTGAAGCTTGGAAGCTCCTCTAATGGCTATTTCTCCCTTCTCCTTTTTCATTCCTTTATCTATGGCTGAGTAGTTCCATTTGTATCCTAGGATGAGGGGTTGACCCTATTTTGCTCATTGAATGCTAGAAACCTAACTCATTTATTACTCTTGTTTTATTCCCTTCAATATCAATTAATGCCTTAAATTGATCTCTTATTGCATTTATGGTTGTAACACCCCAACCCGAAATCCAATAACCTGAACGGCGATCACTCCCAAATAAAATACAACTGCACGGAAATAAATACAACAACCGGGCGGTATTACAATGCCGTTGGCCACCCTTATGACCAACAAGGCTAAATCCAAATACAATCTCCAAAATCACGGTCTAAATACGAATACAACCGAGATACTAGGAATCAAACTCAAAGTAAATACTTAAGTAAAACAAATAACTATAAGAAGACTCCCATAGCTTGAATCTACCCCACTACACTCGGTGTGGTAATCTTCTCACTTCAGGTACCTGAAAAATGGGGGTGCCCCCAAAGGGCTCAACAAACAATGCTGGTATGGAAAACGTGCAGCCCATCGTCTACCGGGCCACCAACTACTTTGTCGAACACATGCAGTTCATTTTTATAAGCTGTAAACAAGCATAGTCTGATAATAACAAGTATCCATACAAGGACAATAATGTCACATAGAACAAGACTTCAGAAGGTCAAGTTAGCTGAACTGAATCATTTGATAGCTGTCGGGTCCACACAGTGGGACTTGACAGATGTATAAAAGTATATCAATATAGTGGAGGTATAGTGACCTCGTTATAGAGAAAGGTTGGGTATTAAAAACCCCAGGAGATAACGTAGTTAAACCCTGTACTGAGAAATGTGGGAAATAAAACCCACGAGAGGAATGAAGTCTTCCTCAAACTGAACTGATGGGCATTAGAAACCCGAGAGGAATAGAGTCTTCCTCCCAACTGAATTGTTCCGTCGCGACGTATCTGAGTAGGAGACGACCCGAGACAGGTAAAACTCCTGTAGCACGCATGGCCAGTTCCAACTGGGCTCCTCGTTCTCGTAGTATAGAATTGATAAGTGTCATATAAAGACGTTAAACAAGAACACAATGTGTATTGTCAATTATCACGTTTAGGATAATGACGTTTGTTATAAAGTGAAGTTAGTGAGAGACTTGAGTACAAGTCCTCGGTATACTGAAACGCAGGTATTTAATCCACTGGTATAGTAGTGTTTGTATACGTGGGACATACACGTTGTAGTCAGCAACATTCACGCACATAAAATAGTACCACAATGCACAAGAGTAAAACAACAGTTTACATTAATTATCTTGGTCGTTATTTCAAACAACAGATAGCACACAAGCCGGTGTAATCCGGTAGAAAACAGGTTGCAAGAATCCCATACCGTTCACCGTAGGTTGCAGTTGATTATACCCTGGTCAACGTCTGGTCAAACAAAGTCCTAGAATACGATTAACTGAGAGGGTTAATTTAGGTTACCCTTATATAATAATCTTATTGGATCTTTCAATAGATTTCATATTTGTTATTTCATGTGTGGTTTATTTCCTTTAATTACCTCATGATTTTATGTATAACTTATTTGTTATTCCTTTTTGATTTATTTATAAATCCTTTAATGTACATATATGTATTCATATATTCATGTACTATGTTTGTTGTTTATTCTAATTGTCTAAGTGACATAACAACTTATAATTTTCTTAACTATATTTAAATGTCTTACAATGACATAATATTCTTATAGTTTTCATTATTCCTCCTTTAACCCAAAAGTAATAATCATTGGTTATCTTTAAATTCCTTATAGCTATATAAGCCATAGTTTAAACTTCATAACTCCTTTAATCAAAATTCTTTCTTTCTAATTCCTCCAAATATCCATGTAGGACCTATATTTATTTTAATCTAAATTCTTACCCTTATATTTCGGTTATTTACAAAACATTCACATAAATTCATAAACTTTATATTAAATTCGAATCTCATTATATTATAGAGTTTTAACTTCTTATTTAGCTAAATTACAAAGTCACACTAATATTTTGGTATATAGCTTTTAAGTATTATAACTTTCAAGAATTACAACTTAGCCCCTTAAATTCTCGGCCTTAATAGTTTATTTCCTATAATTACAATTTAACCACAAAATCTTATAATCTTTACATATTGTCATGTAAACCATAGTTTTAATTTTAATTCTCCATAAATGCCGAATATATATATATAAATTCTTAAATTACCAAACTAACCCCAAAGTAATTCGGCTTTGTCATTTATCTTTCCTTAATTACATTTTCATCCCAAAACTTTATAATAGTTTCTTAATAACTTATAAACTATAGTCTAAGTATTTAATTCCTTAAAATTTCAAAAGTGAACCTAATAATTCTCTTAATTATGAATTCACCGACTAATAAATTCCAAACTTTCATAACAACTTTTATAAATTACATAATAGCCCAAAACTTTATAAAGTGTTACTTTAACACTTGTTTAAATTATCTAATATTCATAAACTTAATTCCTAACCTTATATTATATCATATATATTCCAAGAACACCCTTAACTCTCGGTTTTTATGATAACCACACTAAACTTTGTAAAAATTACATTTAAGCCACATAACTTAATTAATTAGCCATTTAAGCTCTAATAAAATATTCTTAACTCACCAAACTTTATGATATAAGTTTATATACTTAAGTAGGTCATTAATACCTATTTATCAATTTGAACATTCGGCCATATTTATTTAGTGACCATATAGTATATAAAAGTGGATTTATATGTTAAGATAACTATACATAAATTCATATGAGTCATATAACTTATGTAAAAATTATTGTAATGTCTTATATTGATTCTTAGCTTAAATTAAAGCATTTTTGCCCTTGACATTTCAGCCTTAATTTATTTGTAACATAAATAAAACTTGTGACACAAAAATGTGTCTTAAGGTAAATATTTTCTATATATGTTATAGATTATATTTTTGGCATATAAAACCATATAGTTTCGGTTTTATTTAACCTAGGAGATGTACATAATTTTTGTATAATTTTTAGAAGCTTAACAAAGCTTATAACATAAAGATTTACTTAATAAACTTACTTCTTAACAAAGATGGTTAAGTGCTTGAACTCCTCTTGAATCTCCAAGCTTTCTCCAAGGTAATATTGATGCTCCACTTCGGTTATATGCAAGTGGTGAAGGAGTTTTAGGAGTTATTTCTTGAATAAAGATCTTAAGTAGATTTGTAAGTAGTTTTACAAGAATTTACCTTAAGCTTTTCTCCTTATAATTTCGGCTCACTAATGGTGGATGAAGAACAAGTTTTCCTTCATGAAAATGAAGAAGAAAAGAGCCTTAGAAGAAGAAGAACTTGGTTACACATAAAAATGTGCTTTAAGGATTTACAAGCATTAAAACTACCTTAAGATAACCTTGAGATGCTCCTTGGTTTAATGTTGGTTTGGACAACCTCCTTGGAGAACTAATTGATGTCGAACACTTGTTGTTAAGCTAGGAAGAGTTTTGCTTCAAGGCTTGCCAAGAAATGCTAGGAAATTACCTTAAAGATGAAGATAGAAGTTAAATCTCCATTAATGGACTTAAGAGCTTCAAAGGAAGAAGATGAAGCTAGAAGAGAGAGGAGGGAGCCTTACCAATTCGTGAATGAAGTGTGCAAGGAGAAAAGTGAGACTAAACTCACGTAAATGCAAGAGTGCATTTGGAATTGATTTTTGCTTTGTTATTTTTTTAATGTCATTTGACTGTTCTTTTTCCTTAGTTTATTACAAGAGTTATTGGCTCAATAAATGCCCATGTTACTAGCATATAACCGGCCATGTGGTGTGACAAGGCAAGAGTTGGAAGAAAATAATGTTGGCTAGAAGACAAGGTAAGAAAAGGTAAGGTATCTTCTTTTGATTTTTCTAAGTTTTGCTTGTCTTCTTCTCCTCTTGTAGTTGGACGATTTTAGGGACTGAATGGAGCATATGAACCGGCCATGAATAGCTTGGAAGAAGCATGGAAGGTTACTTAGTTTTTAAGAAAGCAAAAGAAAGGAATCTAGATCTACTTTTTGCCTTTTTGCATTTTGTTTTCTTCCTAGCTCACATGGCCTTATTCCTCTGCATAATTTCGACAGCTTGCTGGTCAATTAAGACCTACATACTTTGGCATTAAGTAATATAACACATGGGAAGGTGAGTCACCATGTTTTAAGCCTTTTATAAACTTTTAAAGCAAATTTTATACTAGTTTTTGCTCTCAAAATCGGCCCCTATAGAGCACCTTGTTGACTAGTATCACCAACTGATTTAGAAGGTCATTTTGACCCTTTTTAAGATTACCAATTCGTGGCATGTCAAAACTACAAGGCAATTGCGTAAAACGCATTTTCGTGACACCCGAAGGTGTGTTTTTGTGCTCTAAGGAACTTTTTGGGAAACCAATTGTTTTTATGAGTTCCAAGTGTTTGTAAACACTTATTATAGTAAATAAACATATACTAAGATGTTACATTGAGTTATATGGGGTTATATCCACCCATGACATAATTTACGGGCCATCGGGACACTCCCGGGCCAAAAAGGAGCGCTAAGAAATACGCCTGAGGTTTTTGCTGAATTTTGAGAAACCACTTCGTGGGTTCTCTTTAGAATGATTAATAATGATGTTAGGAACTCTAGGAATTAATTTTATAGGAGTTCGTGCCACCTCGGCACTCCTCCGGACTTTTCGTGCTTTAAGGAGCGGGCGTGAGCACTCCCGAGCATTTTGCGTATTTGACTGAATATAGCTTAGGGAATATATTTATATATTCATATAATGAGTGTATGACCATTTGGTTTGAGTTTTAGAAGGTCATGCTTGATCACATGTTTCTAAGGCGTTTTAGCGTTTATGGTGAAACGACTATTTTTACGTAACGTTTTCATGCATGGGTTTGCATGCGTACGTGAAATGATTCATATTTGGATTATATTCCAATAAATAATGATTTAATAATATTATTTAGATTTGGGGTATTTCAATGGTGGCTTCATTCAAGAGTTGAGCTTGAGTTTGGAACTAAACCTAAAGGGGGATAAACCCTAACTTTTGCTCTCTTGATTTTGGGAGTAAATTTCCAGGGCTATTAATTAAAAGTGCTTGCTTAATGCTACTTAGTGATTTAAACCTCCTTTAATTAAGGGGTTTGACTAATTAGGTAAGAATTGGATTTCTCATGATTTGGGGATTCATGAGTTGAACTTTAATAGGCATTGAGTTAAGAATTATGGTTTTGAGATTCTTTGAGTGAATTAGGTGATTCCCCACTACCCTAGGGTACTCTTCTGCCCACTTACATAAAGCAACCAATTTACTGTTTTATTGCTTTTCTATTGACAAACAACCAAGCTTGCCTTCGGCTAAACCCCCATTTACTGTTTTCATTCACGTTTTACTAAAGTACCAAAGCTTGGGATTCAGAAACCAAATTTTCTTGTTGATACGACACTTGTTATATTACAACGAATTGGGTGCACTTGCCCATTTGAGCTAGGTTTTTACTATTATGTTAGTAATTTTCCCAAAAATTACATCTTCAATTCGTTTCCTTGTATTTTGATTACTATTATTAAACCCCAAACAACCTTCTAGGTCACCCATTTATGATAAGTCTTGGAAGGTACCCCACAACTAGCTTATCTCTGATCTGCTTTGTGGAGTACAATACCTTCCAAACTTTGAGGATCTCTAATTAACCTTTGAAGGTACCCCATAGCTAGCTTATTTCTGATCTGCTTTACGGGGAATAATATCTTCCAAACTTCTAAAGCCCATCCCAAACCATCCTTTATTTCACTTAAAAAACTTAAACCCAAAAAAAAGAGAATAAATTCAATCCATTTTGAGTCAAAATTCAATTTCACCTTCAGTATAAAACAAGGTCCAAATGTGGCCCAATTTCGAATGTCCAAATTCAACCCACAAGTAAGGCCTAAATCAGGCCCAGATTCCTAATAGTCTCAAAATTTGAGTCAAGCCCAAAACTCACAAAATCAGGCCCAAAACACCAAACAAGGCCCAAAACACCAAACAAAGCCCAAAACACCAAATAAAGCCCAACCAAGACCCAATTAATCCCATTAAGCCCACTTGGCCCAATACTCTTCCTTGGGCCAACAATAATTCTCGACCTGGCCCGTGCCTATTGGCCCATCAGCCTACCTTGACCCAACTTTGACCAACCTCAACTTTGACCTTGACCTAACTTTGACTCTATCCAACTTTGACCAACCTGAACTTTAACTTTGACCCAACTTTGACCTGGTCTAACTTTGACCAACCCAACTTTGACTCGGTCCAACTTTGACCCGGCCTGTTCTTCAACCCCAAGTTCAATTTAACCGAATTCAAACCCAACTCATTTTCAATTTAAACCTAATTTCAATTCATCCAATTCACCTTCAACTTGTAAATCCACTCTACACTTCATAAATCCAAAAACATTTCTTCATTGGTTCCAAAACCTATTCAAAACTCTTATTTTTTTATCAAGATTTTAAAACTCAAAGAAACCATTTTGCGGACTTTCAAAGGAAAAACTCTTCTCACATAACAGAAAACTCTTCTCAACATCACAGAAAGTTCTTCTCACATATACAGAAAGTTTTCTCCTAAAACATTTCTCAATATCAATGTTTCTTTATAGAGAATTCCAAACAACTTCAAAAGGTTTTAACTCAGTTTTCAAATCTAAAATAAACTGTTTTCAGGGAACAAGAAGTGTCTAACCCCTTCAAAACATTTTCTTTTATGATTAAACATCACTTGTCTCCCTTTCTAAAACAATCTGAGGCAGGGCACTAGGGTCGTAACCTCCATTGTTGCAATCTGGATGTCTTTAGGCGGGGCATTAGGGTGACAAACTTCCCCTAATTGCAGCCTAGATTTTTACGAGGCAAGGTGCTAGGGGCCGTAACCACCTTCCTAGTAGCAGCCGGGATTTTAGAATCGTCTAACTCCCTTCTACTCGATTTCAATGTTTTAAAACCCGGGAGTTAGAGACGTTATTAGGGTTTGACCGAGAGCATCACATTCATCGAGTCTCTCTCTAAACCCTAGTTTTTTACATAAATACATTGCCCCAACTTTCGAGCCTCGGCACTTACCATTAATTAAGTGTCACGCTCGAGGGGGTACATAGGGTGTTCCCTTAGGATCACCCGCCCATTCACAACAAAATGATTTTTCTCAACCATTTTCAAACCTAGAACCTAAAAAACCCGAGATCTCTCATGAATTTCAATTGTCTCACATACTCAAATCATCATTCAAACTCCAACTCACCTTAAACTTGAATCATCTCCCAAATTCCAATTTCTTCTAAACTTCTAAAGTCTCATGGGCCCGAGTGCCTCATAGACTCGAACATCTCAATTTCTCCATAATCTTAAGATTTTGACGTCTCACATACCCGAGCATCTCACAAAATTTGATATCCCCACCACTTGAATACCCCAAATGTCTCATAGACCGAGCGTCTCACAGACTAACCTCTCAAACCCGAAATTTGCGGAAACTTCAAACATCTCAAAATTTTCAAAAACCCTCAAAATACTATGAACTACGTAAGGTCTGTTCTCAACAGGAAGTTGAGTACATAGGAAGCCCATCTAGGGTGAGACCCCATTCCAAACAAAAAACCCTTTTCCCCCTCTAAGATGGCTCTTATATCTCTCAAACACTCAAACCTTCTTCGGCCCCCAAAAATTTCAAATCATTAGACTCCAAGTTTTGTCAATTCACCCAACCTCAGACTTTTCCCAAATCTTCATTCTATACTCATCCGAATTCAACAATTCCTCTCCTTGGCACTAGCGTGGTAGAAAAGCTTGCCTCATCCACTCTCTTTCTCTCTTCCCGTCCTAATCCTATCCTTGGCTCTTACATGAATCTCTTTAAAAAGGTTTTGAAAGAAGGCAATCCCGACAATTGAAGGCCGAGGTTTCCTCGGGCACCAATCCGAATTCGTGGTCATTGCCACTTCTAAGGGGTGTAACCCAGTGAGAATCCACACAAAATCGTGACCAGATAAGTCTTATCCATAGACAACAATCTGAGAGTCAATTAACGGTTCTTAGAACCCTCATTCCCTTTCCTTCCTTGTATTTTAGGTCAAACTAGGTGGCGACTCTAATAAATTTCCACCTTTAGGGAATAATTCCATGTGGAGCCCATTGAGAGCGGGTGTAGTGCACACTTGCACTCTCCCTTATGCTTTCTGGGAAAGATAGACGATTAAGTAAGTATTTAAGGGATGCCAGAATAACAGGTTTTCATCCTCCACAGAATGGCAATTTCTAGGTTCTCAGTTTTTCAGTCTGACCATATTTAGATAGACCCCCCTCATACCAAAAAATCACCCTCCACAAAAAGTACCTTATAAGTACCTAAAATAATGCCATTTCCAAGCTTAATGCAAGTTCTTTCCTTTGATCTTTAAGATCAGCATTTGAACTCTTATTCCCTCTTATTTATGGCCGAAAACAGACCTTGTCCAACCTGTTTTGCTGTCAAAATTTTGAAGTGCCAAATACCAAGAAATAATTACATCTTCAAGGGTAAGGTTTATACCTAGTATAAAGCCTTAAATCATGGTTCAAATCCTTGATTATGTTCATAAAATTAACTGCCCTAATATTGGTAATGTAACCCAAGAGTTGTGTGGTTAGAAATCAACAAACTAAGCTTGAAAGGTTAATATTCTTACTTATTACATAATATAAAATTTTGAGTATTTAATGTTGGTTTATATTATAGTCGAGGGCATAGGTTATAAAATGGGTTAAATTAACCTAGGAAATTATATAAATCAACATATAAACTTGTGACTAATGAGCTAATGACTTGTGAGTTAGTAAATCACTTATAAAATGAGTTATAAGTATATTTAAATTATTACTGAAGTTATATTGTCAGGTGTGCAGCTTATTTTTAATGCTTTGTTTTGGATTTAAGGGCTTGTATTCTGGCCACCAGCAATATGTTATTTAATTAAGTGTTTTTATGCTTTTATATGCTTAATACAATATAGTATAAGCTTAGGCATAAAAATAAGAAGTAAATATGACATTTTAAAAAATTTAAAGAACTTTAAATTTGGTTACTAAAATAGTTCCGAATCTAGAGGCTTTAAAGAATTAGTTTTGTGACATTTAAGTAGTTAAAAGTATTTAAAATGTGTTAGTTATATTATGACTGAAGGATGAGTATAAAATTGTAAAAAGTGAAAGTATAGCGTGGTAAATAAGAATAAAGCCAAGAGTATGGGGGTTGATATGTGAAATAAAGATAATTAGAAGTTAAAACTAAATTTGGGAGTTAAATGTAATTTTTAGAAGCATTTGGGGCCTAAGTGTAATTTTAGAAAATTCTGTGGGGAATTGTATAACTATGGGCGAGAATGGTATAGGTCAATAGTTGACCCAAACTTAGGTTTAAATGTTGAAACTTTGAGTTTAAAATGAATTATGACATAAAAGATAAGTATTATAAAGTTTTAGGGTAAAATTATAATTTAGAAAAAATATATATTGAAAATTGAAATGTTATATATGGGTCTGTAGCATAAATTTCAGAATTTATAGAGTTAATTAGGAAATTATAAAAAAAGGGATTAAAATATAGGTTATAATATCCATTATGATATAAATGTAAAGTTGTAAAACTGTAACACCCCTAATCCTAAACCTGTAATAACGACGCAAGTCGTAGCATAATAAGTAACAATTCGCAGCGGAAAATAAAACTATCTACCTTGGTGTTACACGCCGTTACCCACCCTTGTGAGTAACAAGGCATCCTTACTCTTTCCAACAATACAACTCCTCACGCTATGATGAACATATACTGAGCACTCTAATTATTACAACCCAAATCCAACTAAATGAGCAACTAACTGAATACAACAACCTCCTTAATACAATACAAAATAAAACCAAATGTGTTTGTTGAAAACTGAAATACCCCAAACCTTGGTATGTTGGTTAAACATTAAAACATGATATATTAAGACTAAAAAGAGTCTTAGAAACCTTAGTAAACAAATTTAAACAAAAGGAAACACAAATGTGCTTTAAAGTCAATAAGAGCCAAAATGTGCTCTAAGCTTGGGATAAACTTGAGTAAGGCCTAATGAGCTTACCAACTTCATTTATATACTAATGAACATATTAAACCAATTACCAAAGAAAACCAAGCTTGAAAACAAGTTAAAACTCAAAATGTGCTTTAAGAAGTCTTAAAGCACGTTTTTGAAAAATTGTCTTGTAAATGAGTTTTGAATGGCTAAATGTCCATCATCTCTTAAATATATATGTGTACTATATAGTATCACATTTGGGTGGCTATATTAGTGGGAAATCAAAAATTTCACTTCTATGTGCCTTGTATAGGTGAATAGTACTTTTTATAAGCTAATTTGTAACACATGTTGTATAAGTAATTAAATTGACAAACAAAGACTAAAACACCCCCACACTAATATAAGGGGCTGGTTTTTATAAGGTTGTGACTCACCACTCTCTTATTAATGTATTAAGTAAGTAAAGATAAGTAAATAAGCTACCTTTTTACTTTATAAGTATAAATATCTCTTAAAGCAAATTCTATCTTCATTCTCTCATTTCCCTTCCTTGCTCACACGGTTTCCCACTCATCTTCTCCCTTCTTCCTTGTTCTCTCACGATAAACCACTACCACCATTAAAACACAAGCTTTGACCACTTGCTAAATCTAGCTCACTTGTCCAAATCAAAAACAAATACCACCAATCTCTTCCTCTCATCAAGCTCTTCATTCCTATCTTCTCAAAACTCCTAGAGCTCCATTTCGGTGCCAAGGTGTTCCACCATTGAAGGAGCTTGAGCTTGGATTTCTACATATTATTACTCTCCTTTACTTCTAGGTAAGGAATCTCAAACAAAAATCAAGTTTCCTCCTTGCTTTGTCATGTCCGAAAATACACATTGATATAGCTCATTGTGTGACTTTGTTCTAGCTTCATTTCAACTCTTCATGGACTAGGTGGAGTCCTTTCTTGCTAGATATTCAAACTCCCTTCAAAGAACAAGGTAAAACAACTACATTAATGTTTTTGAAACAATATCAAATTAGGGTTTACAATGAGATGAAGCTCAAAGCTTGAATACTCATTATGGTGTTTGTATATTGTCTAGAACTTGACAAGGAACCAAAATACCATACGGTTTTGTAAGGAATCAAGAAGGAAGTATTTTGGGAAAAGAGGTAAATCTACTAACTTAAATGTTGTTTAATGCCTTAGGAGAAATGAGCTTATAAATGCTTATTAAAACTACCTAAAGAGCAAATGGTGAATGACTTAGTAAAGTGTTCTCAAGAGACTAGTAAAGGGCATATGTGTGTTGAGTGTATTTGCAGGTTAAAGGCATATATATTGTGGAAATTCAGTGTTTATGATTTAAGCACTTTAAGGGCCTAAGAGCCATGCATTTTAAGGGCCTAAGTGCCATGCAAATTATATTGTGCACTATGTTGTAATGTGGTGTAAATTTGGTGAAATTATGTATGAGAGTGTTCTTGATGATTTTAGATGTTCTTGTGTGTTTAAAGGAGAAGGTAAAGTGTTTTGGCTTAGTAATGTTCTAGGAGAACCCATGTCAAAATTTAGGTAAGAAGTAAGAAGTTCTAAGTGTTTACATAAGGTTTGGTGAGTTAGAAAGTGTAGGAGATGAATAAGAAGTTCATGATGTTTTAAAAGAATTTTGATGAACTAGGAAGTACTCTAGAATGTAATAGGACTTAGGCATGATCTTGAGATTTAAGTAGGTACCAAAGTCACTTTGGGACTTAGGTAAATACCTAGCAAACTTTGGTAAAATAAGGAGAAGTGTACACTAGGAAAGAGTTTCAAGAAGGAGATAAGGAATTAGTGTGAGAGATGATGCTTGGAGATGATGTTAAGTTAAGGAGAAAGCATTTTGGGATAGTAGTTGTCATAGGTATGAAACACCCATCTAGGAAACCTAGTATGAAATAACATAAGTGATAAGGAATTTTTACAAGGAAATAAGTAAAGGCTTAAGGAATTAGAAAATGAGTTTCATGGATGTTGTAGGTGGATGTAAGGTTACCAAATGTTGTTAGGAAGCATTAAGAGGCCTTAGGAGAAGTTTGGTGAAGAATTGAAAAGTTTGAGTAAGTTTAGAAGGCGACCGACCCAGGGCCGACCCAGTTTTTGGGTCGGTCGAGCCTCTGTAAAATGTTAGGAAAATGTTCGGTGATGGTCCGACCCAAAAGGGTGGGTCGGACATGGGTCGGTCGGGCAAGTTTCAAAGGAAGGAAATGTTCGCACATGGACCGACCCAGAATGGTGGGTCGGACGTGGGTCGGACGAGCATGATTATAAGGAAGTAAAAAGGTTCTGTAATGGACCGACCCAGAAGGTTGGGTCGGACATGGGTCGGTCAAGGTAAAGTTTTTCAGACCCGAAGACCACTGGGAGGGTCCGACCCATTGTGGGTCGGACGGTGGGTCGGTCGGACCAAAACTTATAAAAAAAAAACAGAAAAGAATGTGACTTATGTAGTTAACCCTAGGGTATTTAATGAAGGTAACCTAGGGTAAGATAGGCATTAAAACATGTCATACAAGCATGTTGAATATATAGTAAGTGTGAAGTTAAATAATTAATTAACCGACCTTACTAATGTGTATAGGATTCTCTCAAGGTGGGAACGAAACAAGGCAAGGACCAAGGTATGGTTTTCTTCTTGCAGTCTGTTGCCTAACGGTTTACACCGCTTGGGTGTTGTTTGTTTTCTGAGTGTTTACAACCTTATAAGATTAAGGCATGAAAAGAGTTTACAGCTGTTATATATTATGATGTTGTGTTACTATGACTCCTTTCCCCTTGGTGTGTCTAACAAGACCTAAATGTTTCTGTATGTGACTTGACAATGTGTGTGTTTACTAACAGTGCTAATCGGGGGGAGTGAGGAGTCCGGTATGTTCCGGCCACGCGTGTGATGGATGGGGGTCGTTATCATATCCAGTTCGGCTCCCTAGGTGTATGTTTAGGTGGTATTCCAATTTGTTTCAACCTTCCCTTAGCTTATCCAAAGCTAGTTTACTGACTCACGTCGGCCATAGGGGCATACTGTGTTGTTTGGTGTGCTTGGGATCACTATATCCGACACACCTTGGGTTTAAGTCACCGTTCAAATAACAGGATGGTGATGAGGTAATTAACGAGCTTGGTATGGGTTTGGCAACAATCTCTATGCTCATGGTATGTACTAACTGTGGTGGAAGGATCTTAATGTGAACCGTACTTGTGGTGATATGTATGATGATGTGATGCTATGCAATTTCCCTTGCTATGCTTTGGTATATGTGTATAATATGTTGGTTGTTCTAAATGAATGCCATGTTATTATGACAATTGGTTGCGCGTATCCCGTTAGTCGATGGGCTGGCGTTAGCATACCAGCAAAGGTGCTGACCCCCTCGGGGGCCCCATATTTTATTTATTGCAGGATGAGGATCGAAGAGGCTGAGTGGCTCTAGGTCCTAGGCGGTAGATATACTTTTGGATAAGTAGGTTGTTGAGCCCGGGATGCGCCTGTGCTCCCGAGGCGTACATGTTGATACCTTGTTATACAGTTATGGATGATTATGGTTTGGAGATGATTGTAAATTAAATACTCGGTATTGTCGGTTATGTTTATATATGGATGTTAGTTACTATGCTCGGGAGTCTGATCATCAGACCGATACACTTGTATTTATTCTGCCTAGTTAACCACGTGGGTGGTTAACGGCGTTGTAACACCAAAGCGATAGTTATTATTTGGTTGGTTATTTCCGCTGCGACTTCGGTAGATGATAGGAGCGTTGTAGGGGTGTTACAAAAAGTGGTATCAGAGCGAAGTATCGCTCTGATGACTAGAATACCGAGCTTAGGAATATACCGAGTTAGGAAACCTAACTACAAACCTAAGTGAACATGTTTGGAAAGGTTAACCACTAACTAAGTGTGGAGATACCTTATTATCGGGAAGCGTTACAAACGATGGACCGATAAGTGTGCAGGCATAATGCTAATGAGATGTTCATATAAATACAGATGGCAGGTAGACCACGAGGTCGAGGCCGCGGGCGCGGTACTGGAGATTTGGGTAACCAGGGCGATGATACTACGGCCCAGACTATGGCTGAGGCAGTTGCAGCCGCCGTAGCCCAGTTGGTACCCGATCTAGTTGCTGCTATTCAGCAAGGGCAACAGCCCGGAGTTCAGCCACCACCACCACCGCCACGTGAGACCAATTGGGTCAAGGCGTTGGCTGATCTTAGGCCGCCATCATTCAGTGGGGAGACCGATCCCCGTAAGCTCGAGGCATACATCTCCGAGATGGAGACCGCCTTCGAAACCCTAGCACCACCTGAGCAGATCAAGGTGCGACTTGCTGCTTATTACTTAAAGGGCTCGGCACAAAACTGGTGGAAGCTTGTGCGCGAGGGAAGGGTTGCTGACCCGACTTTTCAGTGGAGGGAGTACACGGCTCTGCTGCGAGCCAAATACTACCCTATACATGTGCAAGAGGCCAAGCGCCTGGAGTTGGACAACCTGAGGCAAGGGGATAAGATGACGGTAGATGAGTACTACTCAGCCTTCATCGGACTTATCCACCTGCTACCGGATCTGGGTTACTCAGACCGGATCCTTGTGAACCGTTTCTACAACGGACTGAACTATCGCCTACGCTACGGCATGGGGCCTACTGGATATACCACCTTGCAGGTAAAGGAATTACAGTGTAATGTGAATAAGTGTGTACATGTGTTAATGTGATGTGAGTTTATTTGGCGGGGCATAACTGACACCCTAAATATAGGAGTGCTATCATGCCGCTGCTATTGTGGAGATCACCGTCCGTCTGAGGGACGAGGAGAATGCGCTTAAGCGCAAGGCTCAGAACGAGGGCCAAGGCACGCAAGGGCAGTGGGGAGGGAAGAAGAAGAAGCCGTACTCCCAGTCCCAGAAAGGACAGCAACAAGGTGACAAGGGCCAGACCCAGACCACCACTGCTGAGAGCCTCTGCAGCTCACCTATGCGTATGCGGCCAAGCCCCTACGTTCTTACCCACCTAAGGGTAATTGTCTAACTCTGTGTGATAAGTTAGAGTATATGTTAGTAAGTTGTGAGACAAGTATTGATGATGTATTGTGATAGCAGCTGGCACGGGTTCTAGATCGGAGCGCCACTTTTACTGTAAGTGGTGCAATGGAGACCACCCCGGCAAAGACTGCAAGGGGAATGATGTGAGGTGCCGTCACTGCCAGAAGATGGGGCACCGTGAGTTTGAGTGTTGGACAACCCCAACAGCAGGAACTACAAGCCAAAGGGGCAGTGGAAGGGTAAGGCCACTGCGACCACCGATGGCCAGAAGACGGCGAACCAGCCACCCCCAGATCAGAGGTACACAGAGTCCCAGAAAGGGAAGGGGTCGGGGTCCAACAAGGCCACCCTGAATGTGGTGGACCGGTCTGAGGCACCAGGATCCTCTTCGAGACCAGGTACCGCCTAAACTGATAAATGAAAAAGTGATTGCTTACCGCATTTCATGCATGAGTGTTAGCAAGTCTAAGGGTATAAACATATAAGTAAAGAGTTAGAACATAATGTGGAAAACACCTAAATTAGGCAATTTGAAACTTAGGAACCTTCAATATCTGCTATCCAATCCCACCCGCACCAAACCCTGAAGAAACCGCCATCAACATCACCGACTTTCCATTGGAGCAATGTCAGGTTATCCAGCCAGGTATGATACTCTTAAATGGATACCTGACACCGGAAGCACAAATCCACATCATCAGACGATGCGACGAACTTGGAGCAAAACCAGGAGGGTTCTACACACCCGAATACCCGAACGGAGCAAGGATGCAATTGAAGATGATGTGCATGGGTAAGGACTGGAACCCTTACACCAAGTCATATCAGAAGTACGAGCTGAAGATGGAGCAACAGTAGCAAGCATACCAGAGGAGTTCCACGCGGTCGTTAACCACGCCGTGGGAATTGCTCAGCAAGTTGAGACGGAATCAATTCCAAGTGTAAAGGCAGATTATGCATTGTAAACTTCTACCAGAAAGGTGGACGGTTGGTATGCACCAAGACAAGGACGAGTCACCCGAGTCTCTAAGTAAGGGAGTACCCGTGGTGTCTTGGTCCATTGGTGATACCGCTGTGTTTGTGTATGGCGAGCAGAAGCGTGCTGATCTCGCAAAGAAGCTACTTCTGAAATCGGGGATGTATTAATCATGGGTGGGCAATCAAGGATGCTATACCATGGCATCAGAAAGATCAAACTGAATACCGCACCGTCGGCAGTGATCAATGCCACACACATGAAACCTGGACGTTTAAATTTGACTTTCAGGCAGTTTTGAGCCTTGTGTAATCATGTATTGTATTAAGCCAGTGGTTTGACAAAGGAGCTATGTCTAGCAATGTCTACAATGTAACCAATTTATGGTGTAAAGACTGTGTTAATGAATAAAGGAATGTTGTTTTGGAGTGTATCAACGTGTTGTTACCCAATACTTATTAGTTTGCCAATGAATTAGGCTGTGCACTCGGAACGGGAGGTATACTGAGTGTCTGCAATAAGGCAGAAGCCGGCAAGAGCGGCACAATCCTCACCGGTACCTTTCCAGTGAATGGCGTGGATGCATCGATCTTGTTCGACTCTGGAGCCTCACACACATTCATTTCGCTATCATTTGCGAAGAGGCTGGGGTTAGACGGTGAAGAGATGCCAGACTTCGTGGTCACTCTCCCGTCGAAAGAGCAGATCAGATGTACCCGCTACTACCGAGATGCTATTGTTCGAATCATGGATGAGGAGTTTCCGATCGACTTGATAGAGTTCGACGGACTGGGTTTTGATGTGATTGTCGGGATGAACTGGTTGGAGCGGTACAAGGGCAGAATCCTATGTGCCGAGCATCGACTGCTTCTTAGGAGTCCATCTGGGGTTACTATATCTTACCGCCAGAGGCCCAGGGAGCCTTCGACACAGATCATCACCGCCATGGCCATGTATCGTGAGTTACGACGGGGAAATGATGTATACCTCTGCTATGTCCAGGACATAGAGAGAGACCCTGAGTTTAGCCCAGATGTGCCGGTAGTGTCGGAGTTTCCTGATGTATTTCCTAAGGAACTGCCGGGCATGCCGCCAGCACGAGAGGTTGAGTTTGAGATTGACTTGATTCCGGGCACCGGACCCATTGCGAAAGCACCTTACCGTATGGCTCCAGCAGAGATGACAGAGCTCAAGGAGCAGCTGCGAGACCTACTCGACAAGGGCTTTATCCGCCCTAGTGTGTCACCATGGGGAGCGCCGGTCCTCTTCGTGAAGAAGAAGGACGGTAGCCTCCGCCTATGTATTGATTATCGGGAGCTGAATGCTGTTACGGTGAAGAACCGTTACCCCTTACCACGCATCGACGATCTATTTGATCAGCTTAGGGGAGCATCAGTATTCTCCAAGATAGACCTACGTTCCGGATATCACCAGATTGCCATCCGTGACAGTGACATCGAAAAGACAGCTTTCAGAACTAGGTATGGGCACTATGAGTTCACCGTTATGCCGTTTGGCTTATCAAATGCACCAGCAAAGTTCATGGACTTAATGAACCGTTTGTTCCAAGATCAGTTGGACAAATCAGTGGTAGTCTTCATCGATGACATACTTGTGTATTCGAAATCGAGAGGTGAGCATGAAAGCCACCTGAGAGATGTATTGCAGACGTTGAGAAAGAATCAGCTGTATGCTAAATTTTCTAAATGTGAATTTTGGTTGAACCAAGTATCATTCCTTGGACATGTAATTTCTGAGGCCGGGATCGCTGTTGATCCGAAGATAGATGCAGTGCGCACCTGGCCTAGGCCGAAGACAGTTACCGACATCAGGAGCTTCCTCGGTCTGGCAGGTTACTATAGGAGATTTGTGAGGGACTTCTCCAGTGTCTCGAAGCCGATGACTTCCTTGATGAAGAAGGATGCACCATTCGAGTGGACAGTCGACTGCGAGAGAGCTTTCACGAGTCTCAAGGATGCTCTGACATCTGCACCGGTTCTGACATTACCAGACGGTCCAGATGGTTTTGAGGTCTATTGCGACGCATCAGGCAGGGGTATGGGTTGTGTGTTGATGCAACACGGGAAGGTCGTGGCTTACGCCTCCCGACAGCTGAAGAAGCATGAGGAGAACTACCCTACCCACGACTTAGAATTGGGGGCCATTGTCTTCGCACTGAAGATATGGCGACATCACTTATGGGGTAAGTGTGACAGATCTATTCTGACCACAAGAGCTTGAAATACTTGTTCACTCAGAAAGAGTTGAACATGAGGCAGAGAAGGTGGGTTGAATTCTTGAATGATTATGATTCGATTTACAGTATAAGGAGGGTAAGGCAAACGTGGTAGCTGACGCATTGAGTCGCCGAGCACACTCTCTCCATTCGCTAGTCTCTCATACTGGCTTGGTTGAAGAGGTGCGGAGTGCTCAATGACGGATCAGTATATGGTGGAAATTAGACAGAAGCTTATTGATGGCACATTCGAGGGTCAGAAGTATGACTTCAGACTCCACGATGATGACCTGATTAGGCTCAATGGCCGGTTGTGTATACCGAGGAGTAGCGCTGAGCTGAAGGAGCGCATACTGAGTGAATCCCATTGTTCTACTACTTCGATTCACCCCGGAGCTTCAAAGATGTATAAAGGTATGAAAAGATACTTCTGGTGGGCTGGAATGAAAAAGGATGTAAATGACTATGTGTTAAGGTGTCTCACTTGTCAGAAGGTCAAGTTTGAGCACCGACGGCCTGGTGGTATGGTGCAGCCAATGCCAGTGCCGGAGTGGAAGTTCCATGACATATCTATGGACTTCGTAGTAGGGCTTCCGCCTACAAGGGGAGGTCTAAATATGATTTGGGTGGTAGTTGACCGACTGACCAAGGTGTCTCGATTCATTCCGATGAAGGACACCTGGAAAGTGGCAAAGTTGGCAGAATTATTCGATAAAGAGATTGTTAGACATCATGGTGTACCAAAGACGATAGTATCTGACAGAGATACCAGATTCCTATCCAGATATTGGAAGTCTACACGAGAGGCACTTGGTACTGAACTGAAATTGAGCACGGCGTTTCACCCACAGACCGATGGTCAGAGTGAGCGCACTATACAGACACTTGAGGATATGCTACGTGCATGTGCACTTGATTTTCAGACCAGCTGGATTGATAAGTTACATCTGATCGAGTTTAGCTACAACAACAGTTATCATGCATCGATCAAGATGTCTCCCTTCCAGGCATTGTACGGTAGACCATGCCGCACGCCATTATGCTGGGATGAGTCGAGTGAGACGGTCATTATAGGACCAGAGTATCTTGAGCAAGTTCAGGCAGAAGTTCGCCAGATCAGGGCTAATATGAAAGCAGCTCAGGATAGACAGAAGTCGTACGCAGATGTGCGCCGACGTGACCTGGAGTTCGCCGTGGGCGATCAGGTATTTTTGAGAGTATCCCCCATGAAGGGAGTATTTCGTTTTGGTCAGAAGGGCAAGTGAGCCCGAAATATGTAGGTCCTTATGTTGTGACGGAGCGGATCGGCCCGGTAGCTTATAGACTTGATTTACCCGCCGAGCTGGGCAAGGTACATGATGTATTTCATGTGTCCCAGTTGAAGAAGTATATGTCTCATCCGTCTCATGTGCTTCAGCCTGAAAGGCTAACTTTAGAGCCGACCATGCGATCAGTGGAGACTCCGGTACGGATTCTGGACACTAAGACTCGAGACACTCGCCATAAGTCCGTGAGACTGGTGAAGGTTCTCTGGTCTAACCAGGACGTTGAGGAGGCCACTTGGGAGCTGGAAGAAAAGATGAAGGCGAAGCACCCGTCATTGTTTGCTTCTTAGTGTTTATATGTATAGGGTACGGGGCGTACCCCTTTTAAGGGGGTAGAGCCGTTTCGGTTATGGTTGTGTACGACATGTATAAGTATACATTGTCTGTGTATTTTGTGTCTGAATGGTATTATATGGTTTGGACCTCGAGTCCGTTGTGGTGTAAGAATGACGGTAAGGTTGGTAATGATGGTTGGAAGTATTGTTTTTATAAATGTTCCCCGTGTTCTAATAGTAAGATATGTGGGAAGTATGAACTTTGGGGACAAAGTTCTTTTAAGGGGGGTAGATTGAAATACCCCAAACCTTGGTATGTTGGTTAAACATTAAAACATGATATATTAAGACTAAAAAGAGTCTTAGAAACCTTAGTAAACAAATTTAAACAAAAGGGAACACAAATGTGCTTTAAAGTCAATAAGAGCTAAAATGTGCTCTAAGCTTGGGATAAACTTGAGTAAGGCCTAATGAGCTTACCAAGACTTCATTTATATACTAATGAACATATTAAACCAATTACCAAAGAAAACCAAGCTTGAAAACAAGTTAAAACTCAAAATGTGCTTTAAGAAGTCTTAAAGCACGTTTTTGAAAAATTGTCTTGTAAATGAGTTTTGAATGGCTAAATGTCCATCATTACTCTTAAATATATATGTGTACTATATAGTATCACATTTGGGTGGCTATATTAGTGGGAAATCAAAAATTTCACTTCTATGTGCCTTGTATAGGTGAATAGTACTTTTTATAAGCTATTTTGTAACATATGTGTATAAGTAATTAAATTGACAAACAAAGACTAAAACACCCCCACACTAATATAAGGGGCCGGTTTTTATAAGGGTGTGACTCACCACTCTCTTATTAATGTATTAAGTAAGTAAAGATAAGTAAATAAGCTACCTTTTTACTTTATAAGTATAAATATCTCTTAAAGCAAATTCTATCTTCATTCTCTCATTTCCCTTCCTTGCTCACACGGTTTCCCACTCATCTTCTCCCTTCTTCTTGTTCTCTCACGATAAACCACTACCACCATTAAAACAAGCTTTGACCACTTGCTAAATCTAGCTCACTTGTCCAAATCAAAAACAAATACCACCAATCTCTTCCTCTCATCAAGCTCTTCATTCCTATCTTCTCAAAACTCCTAG